>JANFOE010001503.1:0-178653 GCA_025667525.1 Glebionis coronaria | reverse complement strand
TATATATATATTATATATATATATATATATATATATATATTATATATATATATATATATATATATATATATATATAATATATATATATATATATATATATATATATATATATATATATATATATATATATATATATATATATATATATATATATATATATATATATATATATATATATATATATATATATATATATATATATATATATATATATATATATATATATATATATATATATATATATATATATATACTAGCGTCGTAACCCGCCCAATGGGCGGGGTTGTTTCGTAAATCTTTTCTTAGACTATGTTTGTGTGTTAGTTTTATGTGTTTATAGTTATGGTTTGGTTTTTCGTTTTTTGGGTCATGGCCACCCAGTGATCGTGTTTTGTTTCTTTATATATATATATATATATATATAATTATCATATCTTTATTTTGTGTATTAGTTTTTGTTGTCGTTTTTGTTTTTAGTTTTACTAATATGAGCAGGTTTTTATATTATTTTTTAAAAAGTACTTTTTATATAGTGGGAGTAGTTTTGCTAAAATAAAACTTAAACGAATGAATTTTTTGATATTTTTAATGCTCGGTCGATCCAACAAACTTGTTTAGTAAAACAAATTATCTATGTGTAGATATATGCCCACTTGTTCAGATTCAAGACAAGTTCATGCAATTAATACAATATGATTTTTTTAAAAACTGGTCCGCTTTAAGTCAACCGATTTTTTGTTAGATTTTATCCAATTTTTAACTGGATCATATTGGTCTAAATAGGATCGAATTGATTTTAACAAGATCGGTTTAGTTTTAACCGACTTTTTATCGTTTTTAACTTTTAAACAGGTTACAAATCACCAAATCGGTTTGAGAGAAACCGATTTCTAAAATACAAAATCGTTAACCGAATTTTTTTTGCCCATCTATAAATATATTGATATGCCAAATTATGTGCGAGTATTTTTAATTATAAGTAAAGTGATCGACTTACTAAATCCTTATAAAATAATTTCTATTATATAAGTTTATTACTTAAAAATATTAAACCGATATTGCCCATCTAATAAACAAAACGCCACCACTGTTTATGTCTCACAAAATAAGGCTACTGGCGTTAGAAAACCACCAACTTAATGGGTGTTTGGGATCGCGTTTGTAACCAGATTATCTGCTTATTTCGTTTTGAAAATGGAGATAGTTAAAATGAATGTTTGGATAATAAATGAAGAAAAGTGATTATTTGCGTTTAGAAGCCTCCAAAATGGAGTTTTGAAAAAGTAAGTGGAAAGCTACTTAGTTCATTTTTAAAATGGAGTTTTGAAAAAATAAGCTTTTAAAATGGAGTTTTGAAAAAATAGAGTTTATTTTACTTATCAAATAATCAAATTTGCTAAACACTCAAAAAACTGATTGTCTGATTATTACGATTTCAAACAAGATAATAAAATCTAAACACAGTTTTCTAAAATAACGTTTTGAAAATAATGATTATCTAATTATTTATTTTCAAAATGAATAATTTGTTTTAAATAAGCAATCCCAAATTCCGTTAGTATCAAACACCACGTAACTTAAATAATTTTGTATTTTCCAAAATATTTTTTCTCTCTCTAAACTTATAGTTTTCTCTCAAAATCTGATATTTTATCTATTAAAAAACACGTGAGTACTTTCTGAACATTTTGAGTTCTCTATCTAAAAAGGGTAGTAGTTTCAAGAGCCTTGATGATCGCTTGAGGCGGTGTGTTGGTAGGTCGACAAGGGTAGCACAAGTTGTGATGGTTGCAGGTGGTGGTGATATGGGATGTGTGGCGGCTGAAGGAGTTAAAGAGGTAGCAGATATTGATGGTGTTAGTGGATGGGTAGCGGATCTTGATGGTGTTAACAAAAATGAAATAAAAATTAATAGATCTGGAAGGTGATGGGTGTAAATGGTGGGTTTTGGTTATCTGAGGAAACAGCTACAAATTTGCAATGTTGCAGCTCAAGAAAATGTTCCCACAAGCAACTGAGCCGGTAATTCATGCTCTTTCTCTCTGAATTTTTTTGGTTTTTGTTGACCAATGATTTATTAATAATAAACAAAGAAGTGACTGGCTGGTCACAATTACAAGTTCAGTATCTTGTTTCACGTTGGGGACATTAAGAAAAAAATATATGCTGATTATAATAGAAACACAACTTCATTTGAGACTTAGTTTAAATACCTTCCCGGTATCCTATATGTTACTTCTGGGCTCTGGCATTTGTGCAATGTGGCGCCATATGTCTATGATTTTTGTATTATTTAATTTACATGCTGGTAAGATAAATAGTTTCTTTGAGCGAGACATTTTCTTTAAGCAATTAGCGGAAAGGTTTGCCTTTCATGGTATGTTGGCCACATTATAATTTAAACGCATGTAGGTTGCTGGCTGGTTTCTTTTAGCGGTATGAAGAAGTAACTTACTCGAGACTTTGCTTCATGGCCGGTACCACAAGGTGGCACTGGGTAGAGTTACACCACAGTTTGGTTGTAAAAAAAGATCTGCACCACAGTTTGGTTGTAAAAAGATCTCCCTGAGCTTTAATGAGACCGATATTTAGAGCTTCTTTGATGGCTTCTCCGAGAGGTTTCTCTGTTTTGTAGAGCGAAGCCGTGTCAAAATGGCGATAACCAACCTAATTAGAGTGGCTGGGTGAACTTACTTTTCCCCAACAAAGTTCATCTTCAGTTGTCTCGTCCCTAACAACACGTTTGTCCCTTGGTGATCGTCCTGTCTTGGCACCAGATAATGTAGCCAAAGCACCATTGGACGTAATAAACGATCCTTTCTCATACTTAATAGCTTTTTCATAAAGCTCTGTATAACCAACAAAAATACATAAAGCATCAAACAATATCAAAGAGAAAGTATCATGACCACGTAGATGGACCAGAGGGTTATGTGTAGGGTACCAATTGGCTATGTGCAGGGGCGGATCTGTGTTTGACCAGTTTGCTAGTCCTATCGACCCACTAATTTTGCTACACTATTAATAATATGGGTCTGTCTATCTTTTCGGGGGTAAAGAAGCTAGAGCATGGATAGTACAAAATCTGTTCGTTTAACGATAAGCATTTCAAGCTCTCAAGTCTCAACTGTAATATTTATCTATTCAAAAATTGAATTTGAAAATATATTTCTAATAATTAAGGGATCTAATTTCTTTGAGAGTTGATGTTGTTTTAGCTGTAATCTTTATAACTCTTAAGAAACTCTAGCTAAGGCACTTGTTTATCAGTGATCTGCTATTCCAATTCTGTTGTCTAGTGGAGATTCATGTCTTTTTACTCTTTTAAAAATTGTAAGTACTCAGTTGCTTTAGTTTTATTCTTAGTTGCATTTTTTAAATGCAGGCAAGTCTTGGGGAACGTTATTTTGAAATGTCAAGAAAAGTGATGAGGATAATAAAGAAACTAAGAGCGGCTGATGCATCTTATTATCTTCTATGCCAGCTTGTGAGACAAGGGGAACAACCTCGTGAAGGTTTTTTTTTTACTTTCGAATTTGGTAGAAGATCAGACTGGTGGTATGAATTGCTACGTTGACTGGATACTATAGATACTCTGACAAGTCCAACAATAAGGCAACATTTCATAGGTAATCTTCGTTTTAATCTTTATAATGGATAAAGGAACTTGGAATTAAGTTTCTGTATTTATTCAGTTCGTTAATCTTCCACGTCATCTGGTTCAAGAACAAACAGCTCTTCACAATTTATTACATGTTTTTAGCGTTTTATTGTGCTATAAGAATAACAATATAAAAGAGTATACCTTCTTCATTTCCTGAACTATGCCTTTTTTATGTAACTTATCTGATGGAATTCTGTAATCACAGGACGATGTATGTGTGAACCATTTATACTTGTCATCATCGGGTACACTGTTGGTCTCATTTTTCTCCACCGCTGCTATCAAATTCAAATATTTTGATGCTTTTTCAGCTGATGAATACACCACCAGGATCCAAATAGATGTAAGAAAGAAGAAGAGTAAAAACAGGCAGCTGAAGCTGCTTCAAACCAAAAGAAAAAAAATTTGTTGTGAAAAAGAACGAACCCAGGGCTGAGATAGCTGGAGCTGCATTCGGCCCTCCTAATGCTTTTGACGTTCCTGCTTGAAAACGCCCCAGGGATTCGATTGAATTGCATCAGGGACATGTATCAGCAGTTATTTTTGTGGCTTTCGAAACAATAGCAGAGCGAAGATCTTAAAAAGATATATCATATATTTGTACATTTTAGTTAACTTTTACAAATACATTATAAGTCTTGATTGAATTTAAATATAGGATATTTGGTATTGTAGTGAAAATACCTTCAAGTTTATATAAATAATGTATGTGTCTATAATGATTACAAAAGAAACATTATGGAAATTTACGTGTTAGATTGGATGACCTTCTACTGGTTTCACCCATTTGACATGTTGCGTGCTGATCTTTGTTTATATATTTCTAATTTGACATAGAGAAAAAAACCCCAATTGCACAGACAGAAATTTCCGTTTCTAGATAGGGTATAGCAGGATTTCGTGTAAGGCCGTTAGGTTACCGCATAATTCTGTAAATTTTGTAAATTCTTACTGCATGGTTCTCATAGTTCATGACATAATTAGAAGGAAATTATATAAAACAAAGAATTAGGTGTTCGAAATTTACAAAAAACTTTTAATCGAACAATATAGCTTTTAGATCATAACCCAAAGAAGCAAAGGAACTTTCCCAAAATAAAATAATTTTCAAGATACTATCCAAAAAACTAAGACAATATTTGGCAACCTTGGTCTTACCTTTTGTGCAGCAACCCGAGGCAGCATTTGGATGACATGAGAACAAAGAATTGGATGTGTTGTGCGTTTCCCACAACCTGAAGTATCTCCTTGTACGTCTGATGTTGTTCATCCTATGTAGGAAGATCATCCCTATTTACCAAATCTGCTAAAGAAATAGAGAAGCTTTTTGTATGATGAACATAGATTTGCTCACTTGAATGTTAGGGTAGGTATAATAGGAAAAAGAATCATAAGCAGCAAAACAAAAACATAAAATAATGTCCCTAGGACTCCTTATCGCAGCTAATTCTCACCTCAGTTTCTGAATGTAACTGATACACAATAAGACTTTACAAAGAAGATGTCCTCTTGATAAGGTTTAGTTGTGACTGTGATGGCTAAAAACCCGATGATGTATATCGAGTATACGATGGCATCTCTATCTTAATTTCTACCAGTTGCTGAGTACGCATATGGGCGGGAGGATACAAATCCATCTTAGTCTTGCTGTTATAAACAAAGCAAATCAGAGATTTAGTTGTAGTAGAGAAAACTAAATGAAGAATAAGTTATGAGCCGATGTGGGTTATGTTTATCTCAGACATGTCAAACAACAAACAACTAAAAAAAAGCTTAAATGAAACAATTAAATTCGGTTAGGCAATTAAACGGTTAAAGAATCACACAAAGTATTTGTAATTCGTAAACCGTCGTATGATTTCTTTCAAAAAATTAGGCAGTAGCCGCATTAGAGAGATTAGGTTGACCCACCAACATTCTATAAAAATATATTAGCTTATTGTTCGGAATGAAACAATTTAAGAGGTTTTCCCTCTACAACTTTGAACGGTTCTTGTTTCTGTTTAACATTATAAATATTTTTACCCATTTATCTCATTTTTCATAAAATATAACTGAACTTGACCTCATATCAGCTTGTTGTTTGGAATGAAACAATTTAAGAGGTTTTCTTAACTTTGAACGGTTGTTGTTTTCTTTTAACATTAAAAAGACATTTTTACCCATTTATCTCGTTTTTCATAAAATATAACTGAACTTGACCTGCTTTCATTTAACATGGTCAGTAAATTTGAAAAAAAGCATATCAAATTAAACCCTATTTTAGTATGGTATTTTAGTACCTGCTCCATGTCTGTATGACCATCCTGTGAACCTTCTTTGTCACCATGTGTGGCATTTTTGTTCATTGCATTGGTGTTCCCTATTAGAAGATCTTCTAGAACTTGACCAGACTTCATAGCCTGATCCACCCCATCAGCCTTAGTACATCGTCATTATCTAAATTTATAACCCAAATCTCATTTTATAAAGTTCAGGAACGTTATGATGTGATTTTAAGGTTTCCGTTGTTAGAGGATTTTACAGAGATATTAGTCAACTGGATTGTAGCTATAAGGGTTCTAAGAAAATAAGTTGTAGTGTCCTATTAAGTAAACGGATTACAATAAACCTGGATAGGGCCTTAGAGATAGAAGATTCAGGTGGAACATGGCAAAAATTGCAGTTGGCATAATTAGTATTATGTGTAATATTAATTAAGGTGTAAAAAAGTTCCCTCTTTTTCATGTACTGGTCACCACACCTGATGGCATCATAAGCTGCCATTAGAGCTCAACAAACACTCATATAGCTCACTATCTCACTTCACACACATCCAGACACTATTTACCAAAACTAAGTATCTAGACACTATTACTCCGTATTGCGTAATAACTTCCAAATCCCAATAACAAACACCCCCTTACTGCTCCTATTCCATAATGCAACTAAATGTCACAGCTTAATCACTTGTACACACATGAATTTGTCTAAAAAGATTTCATTTTTCCAACATGTCACATATGTTCAGTTCTGATCATCTAAAAAATATAGTTATAATAAGAACTCACCATTTCCTATCAGCTGATTGTTTGCCTGTCTAATTTCTTCCTTATATAAATTTTCTAGTATAGCACATTCAGGATCATTCACTACCTTGTAACACCGCTGGCATCAAAACAGCACTCCTGGGAATCATCTCTGGCATCTCCATACTCTATTTATTGAAATCTGGCTTAGAATATTACAATAATGGGTAAAACCTATAAGTTGAATAAGTTTGTGTTTGGGTAAAACGTATTTGTCTGCATCACAATTTATAAAAGAAAAGAAATGACATCAAACCATTCCAAAGACATACCTCAACATGGTTGTAATATAATATATTTCAGTTCAGTTGTTATGCAAACCTCAAACACTGATAACTTAGCGATGTGCGCCCCATTTATGCGAAGGACATTTTGTATCGGAGGACATTATAGGAGGAATATTTTTAGGTCAGAATGGATTGCTTTTAGTACGACCTGAAAGCATTTGATTAATAGTCAACGATGATTCATCAGCAACAACAATAAAGATTACCTGAATAAAAGCAATGGTGGAGACATCATAAGTAAATTGGCTGTCTAAAGAGCTTATATTGTTGAGCCTAAATAATGCACTTCACCAATACCTTCACCCTACCGACTGCCGGCAGCAGTGATGTCGCACGGTACGCACCTACAACAGTATTTAAAACACAACACACACATTATAATTCAGAAAGCCAGCAAGTCTTGATTGTCAATGTTAACTCAAATGTTACTACAATCAAAGGGAAAAAAGATAGAATCATCTTTCCATGCAAACTAATCGGATTGTCAAATCAACCAAGTCTATTTTATTTACTCATCCAACGCCTGAGAGTACATATAAAGATTTGAACTTAAGATATCTGTAGGTGAAATTGGCAGTCTCCTATTTCCCGTTCAAGTTCAGTTAGCTCGAAATCTCAGCCTACAACAAATGTTCCTGTTGTGCCTGCCACTGAAGAAAAGGTATGAAATCTTGACTTATTCTTAAAGTCATTTTCATGTCATGGAAAATAAATGATATAAAAAGGAATAAAAGAACTACAATAGTAAATTATTACTGTGCTTTTAATTTATCATTTTAATATCTTTTTGAAACACCAAGTTTAATTTTTTGATATATAGGCTAATTGCAACACTTTAATTGAACAGCTAGATTCAGAACCACACAAGCATGAACATCGATAATGGTAACTCGATAGAAGCTAATATTCTTCCTTTAAATGCCTAGAAATGTGAATAAAATATGCGGTAGCATCAGCATAGAGTGACAATAAAGTGAAAAAAGCATAGGAAGACACTACAGGCACAAGGTTGATCCAACTGAGCAGACAACCTCAAACTGTAGATCCAATTCCACTATAATCCACCATGTGCAAAAGGAAGGGTCGACCTTGACTCCGGTTACAGACTTGATAAACAACTACTAATTACCAGTTCATACAAAATACAGAAAGAAAGTTCAGGTACGACTAATCATCATCGCATTTTACTCTTGATAAGATACTTAATACGCATAGAAACTCTTAACACAAAAGCCCTATCCCAAAACAGGTACATATGAAATGCCACAGACGCTTGATTTAAATATGTTATGACATCTTGAATTAACTAATTTTGTGCATGTTGCTATTTACGGATTCTATCAAATTCATTAAGGTTGGTAAAAAATGTGATTAAGCTTATCTAAATCATTTAATTACGCACTAAGTGGATGAACTTTGGTATACATAGTGAAGAGAGAATAACTTTGAAACTCGATGAACTTTCTCCTACCGTCTGAATGTTTGCAGCGGTACTATCAAGATTCTTTACATAACTTCCGTATCCATTTTGAGTTAGTTGAAATATATTAACACACCTGTAATCAATAGTAGGTCTTTGAAATCCATTTAGCACGCCTGTAATTTATAGTAGGTCTTTCAAATCCATTAGGTGGCTGCTTTAACATATGTAGGATTGGGTGGAATTTATTATTCTATTTTATGATGCAATATGCGTAAGAAGTTCATAGTATGTGCTATAAGATCCATATATTTTTTTAGGACATGGGTGATTTGGTGAAGCATATATGTGTTTACATAGGACATGGGGTGAAGCTTTGTGAATGGTGTTTTAGTGGTCACTTATATTGTGAAATGATATTGTATAATTGTATCAGAATAGAATATCACTGAAATAAACAAAAAGAAAGTATTTGAAAGATTTCAAGAAGTCTGATTGTCGGTTGTTTCTTACCTGTTCCTTTTGCACAAGGTTGATCCAACTGAGCAGACAACCTCAAACTGTAGACCCAAACACCACCTGCCCTAAGTTTATTCTTAGTTCCGACTTTAAAAATTATTAACTAACAGAAAGATGATTTAGCAACAAAAACATAACCTTAAAGAAACCTTAAAAAAAAGAAACCTTAAAGAAAAGAAAAAGGCTTGAACAATATGACATGTTGAATGGGTTGAAGACGAATTCGATTGGTGTAAGATTCTAGTGTGAAAAAGTTTCATTATGGTTTGAGATTAGGGTTTGACAACAAAGAGGCGCATCTTTTTTTACGTGTGTTGTGTATATGTTTGGATGTTTATATCTTGTTCTAATTTTATAGTATATCCTGATGTATATAAATAGCATTGGTTTTTTAAGGAGTTTGTTAACATTGTTATGGATCAGAATTAATCAAAAGTAGTCTGATGTGGTGGTAAACCTGGTTACATGTTAACCATAGGTCACAAGTTCGAGTCTTGCATTGTACACTTTTTTTACATAATTTTCGAAAATCTTATCAAAACTGTGTTTCAAAACTTGATTTCAAAACTGCGTTTGCAGAACGCGATTTTCAAAAATCTGTGGTTTCAAATTATTAAAAACGTGAAAAATTGAGAGTTTTTAGGAAATTATGTAATAATATTGGCTAATAGGTGCCATGTCACATATGACTGGGATTAGGGGTGTGGTATCAAATCATATATATATATATATATATATATATATATATATATATATATATATATATATATATATATATATATATATATATATATAGAGAGAGAGAGAGAGAGAGAGAGAGAGAGAGAGAGAGAGAGAGAGAGAGAGAAAGAGAGAGATGGGATCAATAGAAAATTTAATTTCAATAGAAAATCTAGAAAACCTTCTTCCAACCGTTGGATCAAATCTCCTTCCCTTCCTTTTTCTTTCTCCTAACTACATAGGCCTGTATGTCATATCTTCTTTTTTCAGGGGTCATTTTTGAAACTTTTCGCCATATTCTTCTTTATCTTATTTCTTTTTTACATGATATATATATATATATATATATATATATATATATATATATATATATATATATATATATATATATATATATATATATATATATATATATATATATATATATATATATAGAGAGAGAGAGAGAGAGAGAAAGAGAGAGATGGGATCAATAGAAAATTTGATTTCAATAGAAAACCTAGAAAACCTTCTTCCAATCGTTGGATCAAATCTCCTTCCCTTCCTTTTTCTTTCTCCTAACTACATGGGCCTGTTTGTCATATCTTCTTTTTTCAGGGGTCATTTTTGTAACTTTTCGCCATATTCTTCTTTATCTTATTTCTTTTTTATTTCTTTCGTTTTTTCTCAACGATTCGTATATGCACATCTTTCCTTAATCTTTTTTTTAACATTTGAATATTATCTTGTATAAAGGCAAGTCTTCTTATAAATTCAATTTAATCAACAATGGAAGCGTTGTGCCTGATAAAGTTGAATAAAAACTATATATTTTTTTCTTACAATGTAAAACGCAACTATATTAAAAAAACACATGTTTCATCTTAAAGCACTATACTGAACATATAATGAACATTTATATCATATTCAAGTCCGTCCATCGGAATCTCGAGGCCCATAACGTTCAATGTTCAACCACTAGCCAAAAACCATCTTAGTACCAGATCCAATTAATGATGAATCCCATTCAATATCTTCTATGTGTCGTTGCTACCAATCACGAAGATAAGACCATGTGTGTTTCGAATCAGCTTTTGCCCCCATCCATGATGATTTTTAAACGTCTTCGATCAGCTTTGTAGATCACCATAGAGATACATGTTCAGTAGATAAGCAAATGTTCAAAGAACAATTAAAATTCAAGTACAACAATAAATATTATGACCACTTAAACTAAACCTTATAAACCAAAAGTACCTGAGTGGATATAGTGTCTTGATTATCGAGGAAAGTAACAACTCGTGAAGGACACCATCCAATTACAATAGTTGTGTTTCCGTGTGCATCACACAGACGCCATGTCCCTAACGGTTACATGCAGAAAAAAGATGCATATATACAGTTTTATTTAAAAAAACACTACTTATATAGACTATCGTAACAAGTAAAACGAAAATTATCCAAAACATAAGAAATTGTTTTGTGCTTCATACACAATAAGTTACTTCGTATAACTTTAAACTAGCGGAGTGCAAATTTCATTCGATTCATTAATTAGGCTAGCATTTTTTAAAACAGAAACACCTAAAGAACAATTTTTAGAGCCAAAAGAAAAAAAATAAAAAGAAAGTATCCCTATAATCTAGCAAGTCAAAAGTCAAAATAAGAAGAAAAAAATAATGCAGTACAATCTACTGTATATACTTTTTGACTCTTTCTCTCCCCTATTCAACTTCTACAAGTTTATTCTACATTGCATTACTCTGATGGACTGTTTTCAACTTTTTTCGGCAACTAATTATTTCTAAAACCAACAACCATCCACCTTAAAAAGAAACAAGCCAAAGCTTTTTGGGTTCCAAGGTGGTTCCCGATATATTTCTAAGGTAGGTCCAAAATTTCCTTACATATCGCTTCTAAAGGTTCATCTGTCTAAGGTGGTACCCAGGAACCACCTACGGACCAACGTTGGTCCGCCTCTACACACAGACAAATACATGTATATAAATTATGATCTAGTGGTAACTTACTCAACATGTATTTAGTAATTTGAATTTCGTCGTAGAGATCTCCAAATGGTCATGCTTCTATGTACATTTCTAGGACGAAAACACAAGAAATTGAATTACCTTCAGTGCATATCCAGTCATCCTGTTCCAGTATGGTCAGTCATTCAGCATAAGATGAACCACGTATTTCAATTTCGACTTAAATATAAGGAAGCTCGAGTCTTGTGAAATAAGATAAACCAACATCAAGATTAACCACATTAATATTATTAAGGAAACATGTCAAATAGGTTGAAGATGACCCACACTCTATTCGAATACTTGTAACCACATGAGCCGATCATATTCCTACAAAAATAATATGAAGAGCATTACAGAAGGTAACATAATATAATTTTTAGGAAACAAAACTTTACTTGAACAAAATTGATCGCATGAAAAAAAGTTTCTAAACTAAAAGGCAAAATTTGGCTTTTTCATTTGTATGTTTTTTGCTAAGTTCGACTAATAATACTTATTGATGCACTAATAACACTCAATTGATGCCCTAATAATATTCACTGATGCCCTAATAATATTCACTGATGTCGTAATAATACCAACTCTTTAGTTGCTTCATTGTGATCAAACATAAAACTCACGGGTTAATTACTTAAGTTACAATATGTCTGCTTGTTTCTTAGCAAATGAAGGTTTGCCTGCATATATAAGAAGCCCAAAAGGATACAGAGACAACCATATAATTTTTTTACATATATATCGATAAACTGCAATACACAATATGAAAGATAGACATAAAAGAGTTTTGTACATGTAAATAACTTGACTAATGCAGCTAGTTCAATCATAAGACACATTAATCTATCAAAATATGTTTTTCCAATCATATAATTTACTATTTACATAATCGCCAGATAAGCGGCCTAGAATTCAAGCTCAGTAAAGTATGTCATCTATAAGAAAGAGATAAAAAACTTGGTTGGGCACCATGCTTAATGATATGAAGCTTTGATGTAACCTGTCCAGCACTAAAGATTTTTGTTGTAAAAGAAATAAGAATCGAAGGATTGTATTACTAGTAACATGTATAAAGCATATGAACATGAGATCACAACGATGACGCTGGATTTGAATAGATGAAACTAAAATAAAATGACATCTTAATACTATAAAATTAAGTGAAGGGAAGACAACTGTAATTTAGAAGAAGCAAATGATGATGTGCGTGCTGCAAGAGCTTGACTGCGCTGCTACTTAGTCGAGTAAATGCATATTTCCTTTTACTAATTGATTTCTCTGTTTACATCAGAATGGCACGGGACAACAATTGACGAGACGTTAATGCTGGAAATTTAGGATATAAGTTGACCAAAGGCTTTACGTGTAAAACCCGCATGCTTTTACCGTGAACGGTACACTTATGATCGTACGTACAAGATTAAAACTTTCCTATTATAACATGAAAACGTATCACGAATATTAATTTCAAGAATTACGTACGTGTTATTACACGATAAGTATTAAATACGTGTTAGTACACGATAATTATTAACAATAATAATTATAATCATCGAACATAAAAATCACGAACATGAAATCACGAACAGATAACTATGTACTTACGTATATTATTAATACGATGAATGTCGTTACGTACAAGTAATTATAATAAGATGAATAATTAGTAATTACGTAACACGTAAACTCGAATAATTATCACGATTATTTTCACGTATGTTAAATCAAACACGATAAGTCATGACGTACGTAATATTTACATCTTATAAGTATTAGGATAACTACGGAAATTCACGACACATTTAAACACGAATATGTGTAACTTCATTTATAGACGTGAATTAAATGTATAAGGGCTTTTGGGGCGTTTAGACAAGAAAAGACAAGTCAAACATGGACTCTAGGCCCATTTGGGTTTAGAACGACTTAAAAAGAAAAAGGACGGGGTGTAGGGTTTATTTTTGGACAACACACACAATCATACATAAACCCTAAAACAAATAAATATGTCGTCACTTTTCTTTTCCTTTTCTTTTTTGCCTATGGATTTCATCACCAAGAACAAGCACAATCGTGGCTTTTAATCCAAGAAAACAAGGATTTCATTTGTTCTAATATCCTAAACCCTAACACGCAAAACATGTATCATTCAATCCCGTTTTTATTTTCTTTCTTTGGTTTGATAGATCACGAATCCGAGTACATGATCAAAAACATGTTAATAACGAGTGAAAGATATAAGGGGGTGTCGTTTGATGTTGCTATGCTCGAACGGCCACAAACCGAGACCATTTATGGTCTCGATGGTAAATTAAACCCACCAGTCGCAACCCTAACAAGGATGTTGGCTTGGTTTGTTCTGACGGGGGCAACACAACCCCAACAGGGGTGCGTTTTGGCCTAGCAGTGGAAACTGCTGAAGGGGGGGGGGGTGTTTGTGCTGACAGTGGGAACCGAGAGCTTACTGCTCTCGGTGGGAATTTAAGACGAGCAGGGGAAACAAGCTACTGCTAGTGGCAGTCACTAAACTGCCAGGGGGAAACTGGCAATAAGGGGGTGTTTGTTTTTTGATTTTAGATAGGATTAAGGGTACGTTTGGTTGTGGGTTTAAGGGCAGGTTAAGGGTTTGTTTGGTTCGGCTTATATGTAAACACAACACGAGTTTTCACGAGTTATCACGGGTTCGGTTTACGACACGTTTACATAAAATAATACACAGGTTCGGATTATTATTTTTACAATTTTAATTAGCTTTTATGTATATTAATTGCAAGGTAATTAAATTAATAAATCATGACTTAGTATCACAAGATTAATTAAATTAATTTAACATGCTATATAATTAATTTAATTAAAACATGGACTTAGGTTTATTATTAATTAATAATATGGGATTTTAGTCTAAGTATTCTATTATTTAATTTAGACTATAGTAATTAATTAATTATTAAACCTAAGTATATTATACACTTAATTTAATTAAATCATGTTTATATTTAATTAAATCTTATAACCTATAGTTTATGTAATTTACATGTTATGATTAATAAACTATACTATTTAATCACATGACTTAGAATATTAATCAGTAAAACTGAAGCTTATCTTTTTAGCTTAATAATCTAGTTAATTTCTATTTACGGAAACTTTCTATTTTTTTGAAACTTATTTATTTTAAGCAGCTAATCTATTTATGGAAACTTTCTATTTTTAGAAACTTGTCTATTTTAAGAAGTAAATCTATTTTGGAAACTTTCTATTTTTGGAAACCTTCTATTTTAGGAAACCTGCTATTTTTAGAAAGTTACTTATTATTACACAACAAGTATAATAATAATACAAGAAATAAAAATAATACTTAATCAGAATAGACAGAATACATGATAAACAAAGCATAACGTTAAAATCAGTAAAAACAAGACATGAACATATAAAACAAGCTAAGACATGTTATAAAACTAGTTACGTACTTAGTAATCACATGCTTATACACGTATATTATTTATGTAGCATTAGTGATATCGAAGTAGGACTCTCTTCCATTCGTCTTCTTCGTTCACTGGACACAAGGTACGGATTCTTCGTCCTTTAAGTATGGACATTCTTCCTTATTAGGATTCCCCGTATGCAGCCAACTGTTTTCCCTAGTATATGTTTTATATGTTTCTGAATTGCCTATGTTTAATTAGATACCTAAAGCCATATACATGCATGACCAGTTTCACCTAGTTATGGAGGTACCATAACCATAACACTAGAGGCACCAGTGTTATGACTCCACCACGACGGAGTGATAGCTCGTGGCGTCCCTTAAGCATTTGGCCATATTATTATTATTATCATGTAGGGTGTATGGGTGCATCCTAGTTTACATGTTTTCAGCAGTTTATTCAGGTGAATGTGGTGTGTGCCTTGCATCCTTCACAAGGAGCTGATCCCTCCTACCCAAACCAGTATATTAAATTAGAGGCAGCCCCTCTAATTTGCATGACGAGGTCACCCCTCCAAGTATTCATGCACGTTGATATTTCATGACCTATATTGGCTAATGGTTAACATGTTAAATAGTTTTCATAAGATAAACATAAGGCTTTTCAAACTATAAAACCATTTTTACTAAGAATTACCTGGTTTTCCATGACTTATCCATTTCCGCTGCTATATGTTTTACATGCTTATATTATTCATTCCATGCTTGTATATCCGTGCACTGAGCGTTTTTCTCAGTTGTTACTTTCCTTTCCATGTCCCAAAACGGTAGGTACTCTAGGACAGACTCGAGCATTTGAAGGACGTGTATAGGATGGAAGCTGCCATAGACTTCTTTTCCTTTTTGCCTTCATATACTTATGCTTGTTTAGTCATTTCTCATTTCCTTTACTTTATGTATGTTTTGGGCTTATGTTTGGGAACCGATGTTTGATTCCGGTTTTCCCTATGGTCATGTATGTTTTATTACATATTACCTTGCATGCTTTGATGACACGCCATAATCACGCGTGACATTCTAATTATCAAAATGGGGTGTTACAATTATTGTATCAGAGCCAAGGCTTCGACCTGTAGGCTCTAAAACTTAACCTGTGACTAGTGGGTAGTCACTAGGAGCTTCCTAAGTCAACGTTTGTTATTCCACGTATTGATGTTTTCAGCACATTGTTGTTTTAACCATGATGTTTTCAGCACCTTGATATTTTAACCTTGATGTTTTCATCAATATTGTTTCACTAATATGGATAGACAACCGTCATTCATATTTAGTTATGTGTCATTGTTTCATGCATGATGTTCCTCGTGAACTGTGATTAATGAAGAACCCCAGTAGGTCATAATTGGTCACATAAATTTTTTTTTTCTGTTAAGTTTTGACAGCTGAGTTTCAGTTAATTATTTCATGTATCATTGTCGTAGGTTTATGACTAAGTAACGGTTGGTACAGGACCGGCCCTATTTAGTCGCATGTGCTTTTACCGAAACTTTTAACTTTGGGACCGACCCATAAGCATCCCCTCGCCATGTCTTTTGTTTTGGGACCGACCCATAGGCGTCCCCTCACGCATATAAAAGTTTTTATAAACTACATCATGCATTCATGCACTGTTTTTCATGCATAAAATTTTTCTCATGATTTATTGGCATAACTTTTTTTTCATGTCCCCTTATAAGTTACTATGTTTTTATGTCAAGTATGTTTTCATACTGTCATGGTTAACTTCAGTTTTATGCTGATTATGTTATACACTCCTTCATGTTAGGTTGTTTCATGTTTCTTCTAGATGATTTCGTCTTCATGTGATTACGTCTTACGTCTCTTTTATCATTTATGATTTCATGCAAGACACTGTTGGAATTCATTTAAATCCTACTTTCATGATAGTCATGGTTGGTTTTTAGTAATCATGCTTTCAGGAAATTCGTTTAACCACACGTTAGCGTTTCTCTATGCAACCGGAATGAGATATATACTGGCATTGCGAGGTTATCATGATGGTCTTTCTAACCGTTTAACCAATTATTTCCTTTAAAATCATGTCAGATGATCGACCCAATACCGATCATTTCGTGTTCATTCTAAGTGTACTATATGTACCGTATCGTAGGTGCGTATTCCACTTGCTGATACTCTACAAATTGTTGATGCCGCTCATAGCTTTGAGATATTACCAAGGGTTGACGCTGCGGATTTTAGAGACGCTACGGGATGCTGATGCTGTACACAACTTGGAGATCTTACAAGACGAAGACAAAGGCGTTAATCAAAGCGATCGGACGAGAAGATGCTTCACCACCAGACGATTTCCATCAATCTTTGTCCTTAATTCTTAGTTACATGTCACACTTCATTCAGTTGTCGTTTCAGTCATATGAGTGAGAACGGGTACCAGCCAGCCACTTAGCTGAATAGTTACATGAATCACGGTCATGAGGATGACCGTCATAGAACTGACAAACAAGACGATAGTAACCACTACTGTGACAACAACTATTCCCGCAAGGCGGACGTGTTCAGAAATACAAAGGATCAGTAGTCCAACCAATCCGCCAATTCTGGAATAATAGCCTAATATTTGTAGTTCTACTTGTTTCACATCTCGAGACACATGTCAAGACATCAGTCAAGACACATGTCCCATGTATATTTTACGGAAGACATATGTCAAGACACTAGGCAAGACACATGTCATGCTTATATTTCCAAGACACGAGTCAAGACACATGACTCACGATCAATTCAGGACCATCCCTAAGAAATTCAGGGTACCCTCCAAAGGGTATATCCATTTTGTTGTGCCATGTATTATTCAGGCCACAAGAATTTCAGTACCATCACTGGCATATCAGTGAGATCTGTCACGTTTAATCGATGACACTTTCATTTCTTGCACCCATAATTCATATATTTATGACCATAAAGGACACCATTCGTATTCCCCCAGGTATACGAAGGTTTTCCTTCAGCCTAATGATGAGGTCCAAGCTACTAAGGCATTACCTCGGACAGACACGAGGTGAATTAAATCCAAAATATTGGACTACGTACAACACACCCTGCTACAATTCATGATTTTGTACAGTAATGTTCAGGCTCTTGAATACATTCAGCATGGTTTTCCATCAGGAAAATCTGTACAAATTATCTATGCTTTACAAGCACGTGTGTGGTTAGACATGACTGCAAAAAATTTCTAGTTGTTAGTTAAGACACGACCACTGAAGTTTCTTTTACGCATAACCAGCCGATTATACCAAAATCTTCCCATATATTCTAGTAGAACACTCAAGGAGGAGGACGGTGACATGAGATTATGTGTTAACTACCTTCGAGTTAAAACAAATCACCATCCATAACCGTTATTCTCCTCCACGTATTGACAACATGTCCAATCGACTTTAAGGTGTTAATCACTTTTCCAAGATCGGATTTTATGATCATGCTGCCAGCAGTGGTGAGTGAAAGAGCAGGACATTTCCATGACTACTATTCGTACATAATTCGGTCATGCTAGATTCATGATTTTGTCTCATAAATGCTCTAGCAGCATTATGGACTTAATAAAATGAGTTTCCATGAAATCATAAACAAATTCATCAGTGTTTTCATCGAGGACAACCTGACTTCCTCTAAGTCTAGAGAAGAGCAGTAAGACCATATTTGCACTATGTTGCAAATTCTATTACAAGATAAATTTCACCCTAAAATTTTCTGTTGATCCCACAATTTAGCTTGTGTAAACGAGATTAAAACAAGTTAAACACGTAGAGAAACTTTGTTGTATATGAAACAATTAAAGTATTATGCGGAATTAATACTCAAACAAGAACACACAAACAAGATAAACCAAACTTTCACTTTGATTGATAAATCGAACTTGCGTACAATGAAAGTGTAAAAACGTTGTTAAACTAAAACCTAAAGGCCTCCTTTTATAGATTAAGGAACCTTGTACAAGAGTCTACGTATCAGCTATTCTTGGTAAAGATAAACATAGAAAATACATTGTCGAGCATATCTTTACTAGAAACATACTAGAAACATAAAACGTGTAGACTAAGTCTTCTATCAGTGCTTGACTTCTTCTTATCAACGCTTGACTTCTTCCTGTCAACGTTTGTCCTATCAACGCTTGGTTTCTTCTTATCAACGTCCAGATTGCTCTTGTCAGCGTCCAAGTGTATTGGCTACATTTTATTCCCAAAAATCATCCCCTAAACATGATATCTACTCTAGTAATCAAGTTTCTGAATAAAAACTAAGAACTAGGAGGATTCTTTCAAATCTTATCAAATTGGAAATAAATATATCTAATCGAATCTTTGGCCACATCACTTGAGTAGTCAATTTCCAGCTGTGTTGTCATCATTTTCTCCAAAACTTCTTTGGACATAGGATACTCATCATCTACAAGAAGATATTCAGAAAACTTTGTAGAACTCAAATGATACACACCAGCTGCTGAATATAGACGCCATTGAAGTCCACTGATATCCTCATCAAGATCCTTCCAAACATGATCTTCTTCATCTGGTGCACACATCCTTCTGAATGTTGACCAAATCTTTATTCCATTGACTGAAGTAGGTGCTTCAGTCTCATACTTGGCCTGCAGTAACCTCCAAATGTGTGCCAAGTCTTCCCTATCAAGCATGCAAACAAAGACATAATAGTAGTAAAAGTATGTACCTATTTCCCATATCTGCCAATCATCCAGAACCCAATTGCATCTTCTTTATAGCTAACTATAGGGTTTCTGGAATCATGAGGTAATACTTCCACCATATATGAAACTTCTAAGGATGATAGCTTAATGCTCCTTCTAATAATAGCTTCACTAGGATTCAATCTATCCATATTTTCTGGGAACTCAAGTGGAACTCCCTTCTTCTTAGGTCTTGGAACAATTAAAGCCTGTTGAATCTGCATCTCTTCTGCAAGCTCTTCCTTTCTTTCATCTGAAAGAAGTCTGATAGTGTTGATCTCTTGCACTCTTGCCCAAATAAGATAAGCTTTATACTCTAATTCATCAAAGGACAATCCCTGCAACTTCTGAAAAGTCCAACCCCCTTGATGACATCTAAGCAACATATTATAAAGCTCCCTTCTATCCCTCTTAGATTGTGAGAAAACTTTGTTGGCCTTATTCTTTAGGATTACCTAAAAATCCCTTTAAATCCTGAGAAGAATCTCCAATCCCCAAATCTGATCTGATAAAGACATATCTGGATTCTCCATGATCTTATTCTCACATGCAAAGTACATTTGGGCAACTTCTGGCATATCATAATCCACCTTCATCTTCAACTCTGCAAGTTTTTCCCTTGCCAACACATCACCATATTCAAGTCTTTCTGGTTCATCAATAATCATGACACTTGAATCTGTGCTCTCATCATTACTTCCTTCTTGGTCCCCAGAAGTAATCACAAATGGTGACTCAACAACCTTCTTCTTTTCTTGTTCCATAAGTTGTGAAACCAACATTGAATCAACGCCTAACTTACTCCTATCAGCGCTTAGCTTATCAGCGTCAAAAATCTGCTTGTCAGCACTTACCTTACTCTTGTCAGCGCTTCTTGTGAACTGCTCCATCATCTCAGTAAAGGATAAATTCAAATTTGTAGGGGTAACCAATGAAACATCAAAACCTGGTTGCCTCTTCAAATCTGTTAGAGCTTCAGCTATACCCAAAGATTCTCTTTTATTTGAGCCATTATCACTCAAATGTATCTGCTCATCCTCCCCTTTGAAAGAATCCTCCACTCTACGCCTAGGGTTAGTACCTTCTAAAATGACAATCCTCTCCCTCAATTGCTTGAGTTCAAGGCCTTGTGTAGTGACAGTATGTACCAGGTCTGCATTTTGCTTTTGCAAGCTAATGCAGACAGCCGTCAATTCCAACAACGTATAGGGTTCCAATCTGCCCTCCTCTAGAATGGGTATTTGACTGCTTGGCCTGCTTCTAAGCCAGTACCAATAGTCCTAGCCCCACCCATGTCACCAAACACACTTGTGGTAGTGGTTCTCTCTACAACATGGCTAGGACCACCAGAGGAGAACACTCTAATGGTCCTTTGGTGTTTTTCCATCCTAAAGTCTAGGGTTAAGAGGATGATGTGGATTGAGTTGTAGTTTGAAGGTTAAGGGGTGTTTGGGTCTGTTGTAGAAAGGTGTCAACGTTTAGATTTGAAGTGTCAACGCCAACATTTAACGTGTCAGCGTTGAAGGAATCTTGGTCAATTTCCATATGTTGAGGTGAAGGTGAAGGTTCAGGTAATTGGTCTGGTTGTGGTTGTGGGTCAGGTTGAGGTTGTGCTGCTGCAATAACAGCAAGCATGACTTGGGTAAGAGGTAAGTCTCTGTGAGGGGGTGAATTCATCTTACTAAAAATAGCTTTCTTTTGCACAGGGATCGCATAAAAATCACCATGATCCCTGGTGCAATACCTTTGTTCATCAAAAATCATTTGTAAAAATCTTGGGTAAGCTAGAGTCATCTTGCTACCTTGTTTTTACACATGCCATCAAAAATCATTTTAGAAAAATTGTATTGTTGCGCTGTAGCAATACACACAATGGCACTACCAATTGATTTTTTAATTTCATTATGTGCAGTACATTTGGGACTTAAACATTGAAGGATGACATGTATTAAGTACTTCCAAGCTGGGGGAAATTCATGTTTATTATATTTGTTTAAAGTACCCTCTTTAGGGAAAGGATAACCCAAAGCTTGAAGTACCTGTTCTATCTCACAATGGGTAGAGTAGTTATACCATCTGCATCATTAAGATGCAAAGTCTGGCAAACCAAGGCTTCAGTAACCACCCATGGACACCCATAGACAATAGCAGTTAATATAGTCACATTATTAAGCGTTGAGGAACTAACAGTGTTCCAATACTGTTTAATATGGGTGACAGGGATAAGAGGAGCATGAGAAAGTGCATACCATAGTGGAGATGCATTCAAATACGCCACCATCTGAGTATATTGAGGAAACAGAGCATCATCAGCCTCCAAATAGGCAACCATGTTATGCTGACTTCTGAATCCCAATACCAAGTCACTCGGTTTAAACTTAGGCGTCATTGATGTAGAAAGTTGTGTGAAAGGTTATGAAAGTTGAATATAGGAGAAAAATTTGTTATACAAGAATATGCAATTACCCTGTTTAAAAAGAAGGAGCCAAATATATAGGAGAGGTAGGCACATGTGATTGGTCAAAAATTAGGCAGTTATTTTTCAAAATATAATGATGAATATGTTGAAAAGAAAATAACTTATCTTGTGCATTAATTAAAAAGTTACCAACTCCCTAAATTACGGCCCTATTTTTCGTCAAAAATAACAACTGGGTAGGACCCAATGAGTGTCAGCGGTCAAAAATAACCTATAAACGCCCAACGGCTATATTCTTGTCAACGTTGGAAAAAGCCATGTCAACGTCTAAATTGGTCCTAACAACGTTTGGAAATAAATCTGTCAACGTCCAAAAATAATAATAATAAAAATGAAAAAGGACCTTAACAAAGTGATTTATCCTAGTGAAGATAACCTATAAACTGAAAATTACTATAGGGTGGAAAGCACTGTCCAATCATGCACACTTGCTTAAGCAAGATAGACATAACAGTCCTCTAGTGTCCCTTGCTAACCAAAGTTCTTAACAGTGAAGTTATGTCATAAATTCCTTTGTAACTTCCCAGGTAAGCCCAATAAAAATCATACCCATGTCTCCCAACAGACCACATTCAATTATACCCATAATCCAACAGCTGGTTCTGAATCCATAAGACTTGTCCACAACAAGCAGCTGCAGCAACATACTCTGCTTTAGTTGTAGAATTGGCCACCACTGTTTGTTTCTTGCATTGCCAAGATATCAACCTACTCCCAAGAAATTGGCATCTACCAGTTGTGGGTTTTCTATCAAACTTGTCACCACCATAATCACTGTCTGAATATGCAATAAGCTCCAATGGAGAATCTTTTGGATACCATAATCCCAAGTCTGGATAACACCTAAGGTACCTAAAAATCCTCTTGACAGCATGAAGATGACACTCTTTAGGAGTCACTTGATGGCGTGCACATGCACACACAGCAAACATAATGTTAGTTCTTGAAGCTGTGAGATACATCAATGAACCAATCATTGACCTATAATGCCTGACATCCACCTCTTTTCCATCTCCAACTTTTCCCCAAGGGTGTTCCCTATCCATGGGTGTGCTAGCCCATTTCTCATGTGGAGAAAAGCCAAACTTCTTCAAGATTACTGCCACATATTTGTCTTGAGAGATGAAGATACTATCTTCTTTCTGATGTACTTGTAACCCTAAAAAGAAGTTCATCTCCCCCATTGCACTCATCTTGAACTTGTCTGTCATGAGTTTGGAAAAGTCTTCACTCATCTTTGGACTAGAAGAGCCAAATATGATATCATCCACATAGACCTGTACAAGTAAGAAATCCTTACCAGTCTTATTTGTAAACAAGGTCTGGTCTATGGTGCCCCTTTTGAATCCATTTTCCACCATATAGGTGGACAATGTGCCATACCATGCTCTTGGGGCTTGATGAAGTCCATACATAGCTTTCTTCACTCTATAAACCTTGTCTGAAAGTTCTGAATCTTCAAAACCAGGAGGCTGCATTATATAAACCTCCTCTGTAATTGTGCCATAAAGAACAGCACTTTTCACATCTATTTGATAGACTGTAAATCCCATGCAGGAAGCCTGGGCTAGAAAAATCCTTATAACCTCAATCCTTGCAACAGGTGCAAAGACCTCCTCATAGTCTATCCCTTCCTCTTGTGTATATCCTTTTGCCCCTAAACGTGCCTTGTTTCTGACCACAATGCCTCTCTCATCCTTTTTGTTCATAAGAACCCATCTTGTCCCAATAGGTCTGACATGTCTAGGACAATCAACTAACTCCCAAACATCCTGAATAGAAAATTGGTGAAGCTCATCTTACATTGCTTCCACCCAACTTGGTTCTTTGAGAGCATCAAAAATCTTCTTGGGTTCCTGTTGTGACAGAAAACAGGCAAACAAACATGCTTGAACAAGAGGGGTATCAACCTTCTTGTGAATATTGGCAATAAATCCTCCATGATTCTTATGAGACCTTCTAGTTTGCACAGGTGTCATCACATCACCTATGATCAAAGTAGAAGGATGATTCTTCATGGTAGATGTAAGTACTCCTACTTCAATGATTGTGTTATCATCAATTTCACTATCCATATTGCCAACATCTTCTTCAAATGCTCTTCCATCATCATCTGAATGAACCTCTCAATTTCTGTTTGAAGGTTCACCTTGTTCAAAATTATTGGAAGAGAATAAATGGTCAAAAGTGTTGTCAACGTCTTAATTAGAGTTGTCAACGTTTGAGCCATAAACGCCTGAATTTGTCTTGTCAGCGCCATATTTTCCTCTGTCAGCGTTTGAAGAATCATGCATGTTTTCAACTGGTGGTTCTTGTGGACCACCTTTTTCCTTTCAAGCAGCAGCAGCGGCAAATGCATATGTCCATATAGGAATGGTAACATACTCAAGTATGGGTGCTGATTTGTCTGCTTGTGATCCAACCTCTTCATCAACTTGTTTACCTGAAATATCAACAACTGGTTCTTCCACCACATTTGAAGTCACCTTCACAATGTTTGGATTAGTAACAGGCATATAATTCAATGTCCTAGATAGATGTTCCAAGTCAAATAACCAATTTGGACCACTTTCAGGATCACTAGGTTTACTCTCTAAAAACCTAACATGTACTTTTTCAAGTATACGTTTTTCTTTCTTAATGTAAACCCTATATCCTCTACTCTACACAGAATAACCCATAAAGTAGCCTTCATCACCTTTAGCACTAAACTTACCTAAGGCATCACTAGTGTCCAAAACAACTACATGACATCCAAAAGGTTTAAGAAAACCAATATTAGGTTTCCTGCCCCAAAATAGCTCATAAAGGTGTTTTCTTATGGATCTTGTTGATTAATGCCCTATTCTTAACATAACAAGATGTATTCACAGCCTCAGCCCAAATAGCAATGGAAAAGTAAACATCAGCCAAGATAATCCTAGCTGCTTTCTATTCTTTCTCTCAGCTACCCCATTTTGTTGTGGGGTTCTAGCTACACTAAACTGTCTAGTAATCCCTTTCTTGGCACAAAAGTCATCTAACAACTTATTTCTTAACTCACCACCATTATCACTTCTAAGTTTCTTAACCTCATTACCAAACTTCTTTTCTATTTGGGTAATAAAGTTAATCAAAGTATCAGTAATGTTACTTTTCAAAGCTAAAAAGAAAGTCCAAGTAAATCTAGAAAAATCATCAGTGATGACAAAACAGTAGGATTTACCATTTAAGCTTTCTATATTAGTTGGACCAAACAAGTCCATATGCAGTAAGTGAAGAGGTTTAGAACTAGAATGCACAGGTTTAGACTTAAAGGAGACTTTGTGTTGTTTGCCTTTAAGGCATGCAACACAAGAATGGTCATTGTGAAAAGCCTTTTCAGGCAAACCATCAACTAAACCATGTCTCACAAGTCTATTTATATTTTTAAAATTAATGTGCCCTAATCTTCTGTACCAAAGATTACTCTCATCAACTAAAGCCTTAGCATATAGACATGACAAATTATTATTCATCCTAATTCCATTAAGATTCACATTATAAATGTCCTTATGCCTAGGTTTTCTATAATCAATGAATTTCTCATCTGGTATTTTAAAATCTTTGATCAACACCAAGCATTTAGTATCAGTGAAAAGAACCTTATTTTTGTTATCACACACCTGTGATACACTAAACAGATTATAGTCAAGTTATTTTACGAGAAACACGTTCTCAAAACGTAAATTGTTGGTGAGAAGAGTGCCTTTGCCAGTGATAGTCCCATATCCTCCTCCAAAGTACACTTTGTCACCATCTTTAATGGGGATAAAGTTTGTTAGATAATCTTCATTCCCCGTCATGTGCCTAGAGCATCCACTATCCCAATAGACATAATCATTAACCTGCTTTTGAATGCCCTACACATAAAGAAAACAAATTTGTTTTCTTTGGGAACCCAATCCTGATCAGACTTGGATTCATTTGGTTGTTCAACAAGAAAAGACTTAGTCCTTATGACAACCCCTTGTTCATCCCTTTTTGGATTAAACACCCAATTAACACCAACTGGTTTAGTTATGATCTTTGAAATACAATGAAATCTGTTACAGGTGATAGAAATCCTATCTGAATTAGGGTTTTGGTCTTGTTTAGGTCTTCATGTCAAGCTAGAAGAAGCTTTAGACCCCTTTCCCTTTGGCTGCAATATTTGACATTACTTGGTCTAGCAACGTTCCTGTCAGCGTTTAATTTGTTCTTGTTAACGCTGAAATTACCCTTATCAGTGTTGAACCTAGGGTTTGCTACAGGAACCCATTGTCTGTTAGACCATGTATTGGTCTTCTGAAAAGGTCTTTGTCCATAAGTATTAGACCCTTTAGTAAAGAATGGGGCTGGTCTAACAACTTGTGGACTTTGCTGGACAAAAGGTTTGGGTTTGACAATGTTTGACTTTCTCTCAGCGTTGACCTTTGAAGCGTTGACACACTTATAAGCTAAATGTGAAAAACTTCCACAAGTATAACAGGCTTTTCTAGACATAGCTCTAGGTCTAGATGAAAAGAAACCTGTCCCATTATCACTAATTTGACTTTTTGGTGACCTAGGTTTTTTATACATTTCTGCATATTTAACACTAGGTTTTATATCAACGTTTAAGCCAAGGTCAACAGTCTTGCCAGTAGTAGGATTGGTCACTTTTATGGGTGTAGACTCATTTGGGCTGTCACTAAGCATACCACCCTTAACAAACAAGGTAGGGTTGGCTTTCTTCCATTGGTCCAAATCAGTCAACTTCTGCTTGTATTCCTCTACTGGGGTAAGAACTCTTGATGGAGGAATAAATTCCTCTTCTTGGAGTTCTGTTATACCAGTCCAAGAAAAATCCTTTCTAAGGACACCATAAAAGTTCCCAGCATGTGGTGGAACACCAGCATACTCTTCCATCCCAATCCCAGTCATATCCCTAGAACTCTTTGTTCACTAACACATTTTTCTAGGGTTTGTGAAGCTTTATCAAATCTCTGATTTTTAAGATCTACATTATCTTTGTTTTTTATAGCCTCGTCTAACTTAGCTTGTAAATCACCATTGGCTCTCTCCAAAATGTTTCTAACCTCAACACTAGCATTTAAATCATGAGTTAAAATGTTGATTTGATCTTTTAGGTCAAACTCCATTTTCTTATATTTAGCCACAGTCTTTTCAGTTTGAGTAAGAGCAAGTTGATAATTATATAACTTGCATCTTTCATAAACAACATCTGCTGTTAATTTTAAGACTTCTTTGTTAAGCTTTTCAGTATTTAGACGAAAACCCTTACTACAAAAAGCATCATCATATACCTCGTTGTCTGATGAAGATGAAGAGTGTGCCATGAGAGCATAGTGAACATGCTTTTCTTCTTCCTTTTCTGCAACCAAAGCTTTGTTTTCTTACTCATCCTTGGCCAAATAGCTCCAATCCCAGCCAACACCATCAATGTCTTACATAGCAACCATAGCTTTGGGATCCTAAACCTTGATGATTTGGCTTGAGGGTTTTCCAGCATCAGATCTTCTTGGAGATCTTCATTCTCTCATAAAGTGTCCCATTCGATGACAATTATAACACTTAACCTTGGATTTATCAAATCCAGCAGTGTCCTTAGCATTAAAAGTCATCTTTTTCTTAAATCTTTGATTCCATCTGTTTGCCCTTATGCTTGCAAGATCCATATTCCACTTTATGTCCATCTCCTCCAAATGCTCATCACTAATTTGCTCAAGGTCCTCATATGTAATCACTGAACCATTGGGCAATGAAGCAATGTATGCACACACAGTATCTAGATCAATACCAGCAGGCTTAACTCTTGGTGAGTCAACATTGTATGTGTCAGCGTCTGAATGTGAGACACTGACAAAGCTTGATCCAACGTTGACACAAGGTGATCCAGTAACGTGGTGCATGTATAACTCCCTTTGATCAAATTGACCTTCACTATGTGAGAAGACGGCCATATTTCCTTTGGTAGACTTATTTCCTTGTTCCAAAAGGATTTCATTTTATACAAGCCTCAGTTTATTGTAAACATCATCAAAAGTGGAAATTTTTTGAGTATTATTAGCAATCATAGACCTTGCTTCAATATTCTATGCATCAACAAGTCTTTTAAGGAAAGTGGTGATTATATCAACATCATCATGCATTGTTCCCATGAATGACAGCTTGCTTGTAATGTCAAGAAGTCTGCTTCTCACTCCACTTAGCTTTTCATTGGGTTGAGCTTTGAACACAGCATACTCATGCAAGAGTTGCTTCTTTTTCTCTTGTATAGTATCAGCATTACCACCATAAGCAACTTCAAGGGCTGCCCAAAGGTCTTTTGCAGACTCATAGCCTCTATATTTGTGCTGATCGGCTTGTCCCAAAGAGAGTTTGAGGATGCTTAGGGTTTTCATGTCGTTCCTTCTCTTTCCAACGTCCTCGGCTGAGACAGCTCTTCCATCTTCAGGTTTTTCTTTTCGATTCTCTTCTGTAGAACCTGGAGTTGATCTTACCAAGATAGCAGCTGCAATCTTGGCAGCCTTATTGAATGTGTTTCCATATTCAATAATTTCCCATAGGGTGTGGTCATGGATTTGAAGATACTGTTCAAAGTTAAACTTCCATAGCTCAAAGTTGTCTGGGTCTTGAATGGGAATCTTGATGTTAGGGGTTGAGAAGGAGGATGTTAACTCTGGAGTAGACATGGTGTTTTAGTTTAGGGTTTCTTGAAAATTAGGATTTTTGGTGATTTAGGGTTTTTGTGTTCTTTAGATCAAAGTTTCTCAACAAGCTCTTATACCACTTGTTGATCCCAAACTTAGATTGATTTAGCTTGTGTAAACGAGATTAAATCAAGTTAAACACGTAGAGAAACTTTGTTGTATATGAAACAATTCAAGTATTATGCGGAATTAATACTCAAACAAGAACACACAAACAAGATAAACCAAACTTTCACTTTGATTGATAAATCAAACTTGCGTACAATGAAAGTGTAAAAACATATGTTAAAATAAAACCTAAAGGCCTCCTTTTATAGATTAAGGAACCTTGTACAAGAGTCTACATATCAACTATTCTTGGTAAAGATAAACATAGAAAATACATTATCGAGCATATCTTTACTAGAATCATACTAGAAACATAAAACGTGTAGACTAAGTCTTCTACCAGTGCTTGACTTCTTCTTATCAACGCTTGACTTCTTCCTGTCAACGCTTGTCCTGTCAACGCTTGATTTCTTCTTATCAACGTCCAGATTGCTCTTGTCAGCGTCCAAGTGTATTGGCTATATTTTTTTCCCAACATTTTCCAATCGAAATTTTGGTTGATTACAGTGACACGCTGAATCACGTGTATTCTCACGGTTAATCTTACCATGACTCAGCTTATGCATAAAGGTGAGAACCCTACACTACGTAAGGTGTTCCAAGAAAATACTACGCTAAGAGAAGTCTAATTTCAGAGACTTATAGTTTCACAAACACCTTTGTATCAAGTTCTATGAGGCAAGATACAGTTACGTTCATATCTAAGGACATGTAATACCAACAGGATAAGATAGAACACCAACAAACTAGGATATTTATCCACCATCAGAAATTGTAATCAGAAACGGGACAAGATTCCCACGGATTTTGGTTACCAGATTAACGTAAACTCAGAAGAAGCATGATGCTATCTGTGTTATTGCCAACAGTTTGATCAAGTCTGTAGAATCCTTACATCCGCAAGGATTTCAGAACCAACAGATTGATCGGACATGTTCCAGTCAATGCGCATCCGATCACTTGGTAATCCCTCAGCTATCAGGTCAGACAAAGGTTCCCATTTGTGCTCCTTATTTACGTCCACGTCCTTGTTCTAATTTCATGACTTCCTTTCACGCTCACGTTCATGACACTATTCACGTTCATGATCGTATCTTGGTTTACGATTTTACGTTCATCTTTGTTCTGGGAAGATTTTGCAAGAACTGGAGAGACCACATAGCTTTCTTCACTCTATACACCTTGTCTGGATGTTCTGAATCTTCAAAACTAGGAGGCTGCATTACATAAACCTCCTCTGCAATTGTGCCATAAAGAAAAGCACTTTTTACATCTATTTGATAGACTATAAATCCCATGCAGGAAGCGTAGGCTAGAAAAATCCTTATAGCCTCAATCCTTGCAACAGGTGCAAAGACCTCCTCATAGTCTATCCCTTCCTCTTGTGTATATCCTTGTACCCCTAAACGTGCCTTGTTTCTGACCACAAATCCTCTCTCATCCTTTTTGTTCCTAAGAACCTATCTTGTCCCAATAGGTCTGACATGTCTGGGATAATCAACTAACTCCCAAACATCCTGAATAGAAAATTGGTGAAGCTCATCTTACATTGCTTCCACCCAACTTGGTTCTTTGAGAGCATCAAAAATCTTCTTGGGTTCCTGTTGTGACAGAAAACAGGCAAACAAACATGCTTGAACAAGAGGGGTATCAACCTTCTTATGAATATTGGCAATAAATCCTCCATGATTCTTATGAGACCTTCTAGTTTGCACAGGTGTCATCACATCACCTATGATCAAAGTAGAAGGATGATTCTTCATGGTAGATGTAAGTACTCCTACTTCAATGATTGTGTTATCATCAATTTCACTATCCGTATTGCCAACATCTTCTTTAAATGCTCTTCCATCATCATCTGAATGAACCTCTCAATTTCTGTTTGAAGGTTCACCTTGTTCAAAATTATTGGAAGAGAATAAATGGTCAAAAGTGTTGTCAACGTCTTAATTAGAGTTGTCAACGTTTGAGCCATAAACGCCTGAATTTGTCTTGTCAGCGCCATATTTTCCTCTGTCAGCGTTTGAAGAATCATGCATGTTTTCAACTGGTGGTACTTGTGGACCACCTTTTTCCTTTCCAGCAGCAGCAGAAGCAAATGCATATGTCCATATAGGAATGGTAACATACTCAAGTATGGGTGTTGATTTGTCTGCTTGTGATCCAACCTCTTCATCAACTTGTTTACCTGAAATATCAACAACTGGTTCTTCCACCACATTTGAAGTCACCTTCACAATATTTGGATTAGTAACAGGCATATAATTCAATGTCCTAGATAGATGTTCCAAGTCAAATAACCAATTTGGACCACTTTCAGGATCACTAGGTTTACTCTCTAAAAACCTAACATGTACTTTTTCAAGTATACGTTTTTCTTTCTTAATGTAAACCCTATATCCTCTACTCTGCACAGAATAACCCATAAAGTAGCCTTCATCACCTTTAGCACTAAACTTACCTAAGGCATCACTAGTGTCCAAAACAACTACATGACATCCAAAAGGTTTAAGAAAACCAATATTAGGTTTCCTGCCCCAAAATAGCTCATAAAGGTGTTTTGTTATGGATCTTGTTGATTAATGCCCTATTCTTAACATAACAAGATGTATTCACAGCCTCAGCCCAAATAGCAATGGGAAAGTAAACATCAGCCAAGATAGTCCTAGCTGCTTTCTATTCTTTCTCTCAGCTACCCCATTTTGTTGTGGGGTTCTAGCTACACTAAACTGTCTAGTAATCCCTTTCTTGGCACAAAAGTCATCTAACAACTTATTTCTAAAATCACCACCATTATCACTTCTAAGTATCTTAACCTCATTACCAGACTTCTTTTCTATTTGGGTAATAAAGTTAATCAAAGTATCAGCAGTGTCACTTTTCAAAGCTAAAAAGAAAGTCCAAGTAAATCTAGAAAAATCATCAGTGATGACAAAACAGTAGGATTTACCATTTAAGCTTTCTATATTAGTTGGACCAAACAAGTCCATATGCAGTAAGTGAAGAGGTTTAGAACTAGAATGCACAGGTTTAGACTTAAAGGAGACTTTGTGTTGTTTGCCTTTAAGGCATGCAACACAAGAATGGTCATTGTGAAAAGCCTTTTCAGGCAAACCATCAACTAAACCATGTCTCACAAGTCTATTTATATTTTTAAAATTAATGTGCCCTAATCTTCTGTACCAAAGATTACTCTCATCAACTAAAGCCTTAGCATATAGACATGACAAATTATTATTCATCCTAATTCCATTAAGATTCACATTATAAATGTCCTTATGCCTAGGTTTTCTATAATCAATGAATTTCTCATCTGGTATTTTAAAATCTTTGATCAACACCAAGCATTTAGTATCAGTGAAAAGAACCTTATTTTTGTTATCACACACCTGTGATACACTAAACAGATTATAGTCAAGTTATTTTACGAGAAACACGTTCTCAAAACGTAAATTGTTGGTGAGAAGAGTGCCTTTGCCAGTGATAGTCCCATATCCTCCTCCAAAGTACACTTTGTCACCATCTTTAATGGGGATAAAGTTTGTTAGATAATCTTCCTTCCCCGTCATGTGCCTAGAGCATCCACTATCCCAATAGCCATAATCATTAACCTGCTTTTGAATGCCCTGCACATAAAGAAAACAAATTAGTTTTCTTTGGGAACCCAAGCCTGATCAGACTTGGATTCATTTGGTTGTTCAACAAGAAAAGACTTAGTCCTTATGACAACCCCTTGTTCATCCCTTTTTGGATTAAACACCCAATTAACACCAACTGGTTTTGTTATGATCTTTGAAATACAATGAAATCTGTTACAGGTGATAGAAATCCTATCTGAATTAGGGTTTTGGTCTTGTTTAGGTCTTCATGTCAAGCTAGAAGAATCTTTAGACCCCTTTCCCTTTGGCTGCAATATTTGACATTACTTGGTCTAGCAACGTTCCTGTCAGCGTTTAATTTGTTCTTGTCAACGCTGAAATTACCCTTATCAGTGTTGAACCTAGGTTTGCTACAGGAACCCATTGTCTGTTAGACCATGTATTGGTCTTCTGAAAAGGTCTTTGTCCATAAGTATTAGACCCTTTAGTAAAGAATGGGGCTGGTCTAACAACTTGTGGACTTTGCTGGACAAAAGGTTTGGGTTTGACAATGTTTGACTTTCTCTCAGCGTTGACCTTTGAAGCGTTGACACACTTATAAGCTAAATGTGAAAAACTTCCACAAGTATAACAGGCTTTTCTAGACATAGCTCTAGGTCTAGATGAAAAGAAACCTGTCCCATTATCACTAATTTGACTTTTTGGTGACCTAGGTTTTTATACATTTCTGCATATTTAACACTAGGTTTTATATCAACGTTTAAGCCAAGGTCAACAGTCTTGCCAGTATTAGGATTGGTCACTTTTATGGGTGTAGACTCATTTGGGCTGTCACTAAGCATACCACCCTTAACAAACAAGGTAGGGTTGGCTTTCTTCCATTGGTCCAAATCAGTCAACTTCTGCTTGTATTCCTCTACTGGGGTAAGAACTCTTGTTGGAGGAATAAATTCCTCTTCTTGGAGTTCTGGTATACCAGTCCAAGAAAAATCTTTTCTAAGGACACCATAAAAGTTCCCAGCATGTGGTGGAACACCAACATACTCTTTCATCCCAATCCCAGTCATATCCCTAGAACTCTTTGTTCACTAACACATTTTTCTAGGGTTTGTGAAGCTTTATCAAATCTCTGAATTTTAAGATCTACATTATCTTTGTTTTTTATAGCCTCGTCTAACTTAGCTTGTAAAGCACCATTGGCTCTCTCCAAAATGTTTCTAACCTCAACACTAGCATTTAAATCATGACTTAAAATGTTGATTTAATCTTTTAGGTCAAACTCCATTTTCTTATATTCAGCCACAGTCTTTTCAGTTTGAGTAAGAGCAAGTTGATAATTAGATAACTTACATCTTTCATCAACAACATCTACTGTTAATTTTAAGACTTCTTTGTTAAGCTTTTCAGTATTTAGACGAAAACCCTTACTACAAAAAGCATCATCATATACCTCGTTGTCTCATGAAGATGAAGAGTGTGCCATGAGAGCATAGTGAACATGCTTCTCTTCTTCCTTTTCTGCAACCAAAGCTTTGTTTTCTTCCTCATCCTTGGCCAAATAGCTCCAATCCCAGCCAACACCATCAATGTCTTACATAGCAACCATAGCTTTGGGATCCTGAACCTTGATGATTTGGCTTGAGGGTTTTCTAGCATCAGATCTTCTTGGAGATCTTCATTCTCTGATAAAGTGTCCCATTCGATGACAATTATAACACTCAACCTTGGATTTATCAAATCCAGCAGTGTCCTTAGCATTAAAAGTCATCTTTTTCTTAAATCTTCGATTCCATCTATTTGCCCTTATGCTTACAAGAGACATATTCCACTTTATGTCCATCTCCTCCAAATGCTCATCACTAATTTGCTCAAGGTCCTCATATGTAATCACTGAACCATTGGGCAATGAAGCAATGTATGCACACCTAGTATCTAGATCAATACCAGCAGGCTTAACTCTTGGTGAGTCAACATTGTATGTGGCAGCGTCTGAATGTGAGCCACTGACAAAGCTTGATCCAACGTTGACACAAGGTGATCCAGTAACGTGGTGCATGTATAACTCCCTTTGATCAAATTGACCTTCACTATGTGAGAAGACGGCCATATTTCCTTTGGTAGACTTATTTCCTTGTTCCAAAAGGATTTCATTTTATACAAGCCTCAGTTTATTGTAAACATCATCAAAAGTGGAACTTTTGTGAGTATTATTAGCAATCATAGACCTTGCTTCAATCTTCCATGCATCACCAAGTCTTTTAAGGAAAGTGGTGATTATATCAACATCATCATGCACTGTTCCCATGAATGACAGCTTGCTTGTAATGTCAAGAAGTCTGCTTCTCACTCCACTTAGCTTTTCATTAGGTTGAGCTTTGAACACAGCATACTCATGCAAGAGTTGCTTCTTTTTCTCTTGTATAGTATCAGCATTACCACCATAAGCAACTTCAAGGGCTGCCCAAAGGTCTTTTGCAGACTCATAGCCTCTATATTTGTGTTGATCGGCTTGTCCCAAAGAGAGTTTGAGGATGCTTAGGGTTTTCATGTCGTTCCTTCTCTTTCCAACGTCCTCGGCTGAGACAGCTCTTCCATCTTCAGGTTTTTCTTTTCGATTCTCTTCTGTAGAACCTGGAGTTGATCTTACCAAGATAGCAGCTGCAATCTTGGCAGCCTTATTGAATGTGTTTCCATATTCAATAATTTCCCATAGGGTGTGGTCATGGATTTGAAGATACTGTTCAAAGTTAAACTTCCATAGCTCAAAGTTGTCTGGGTCTTGAATGGGAATCTTGATGTTAGGGGTTGAGGAGGAGGATGTTAACTCTGGAGTAGACATGGTGTTTTAGTTTAGGGTTTCTTGAAAATTAGGGTTTTTGGCGATTTAGGGTTTTTGTGTTCTTTATATCAAAGTTTCTTAACAAGCTCTGATACCACTTGTTGATCCCAAACTTAGATCGATTTAGCTTGTGTAAACGAGATTAAATCAAGTTAAACATGTAGAGAAACTTTGTTGTATATGAAACAATTCAAGTATTATGCAGAATTAATACTCAAACAAGAACACACAAACAAGATAAACCAAACTTTCACTTTGATTGATAAATCAAACTTGCGTACAATGAAAGTGTAAAAACATATGTTAAAATAAAAACTAAAGGCCTCCTTTAATAGATTAAGGAACCTTGTACAAGAGTCTACATATCAACTATTCTTGGTAAAGATAAACATAGAAAATACATTGTCGAGCATATCTTTACTAGAATCATACTAGAAACATAAAACGTGTAGACTAAGTCTTCTACCAGTGCTTAACTTCTTCTTATCAACGCTTGACTTCTTCCTGTCAACGCTTGTCCTGTCAACGCTTGATTTCTTCTTATCAACGTCCAGATTGCTCTTGTCAGCGTCCAAGTGTATTGGCTACATTTTATTCCCAACATTTTCCAATCGAAATTTTGGTTGATTACAGTGACACGCTGAATCACGTGTATTCTCACGGTTAATCTTACCATGACTCAGCTTATGCATAAAGGTGAGAACCCTACACTACGTAAGGTGTTCCAAGAAAATACTACGCTAAGAGAAGTCTAATTTCAAAGACTTATAGTTTCACAAACACCTTTGTATCAAGTTCTATGAGGTAAGATACAGTTACGTTCATATCTAAGGACCTGTAATACCAACAGGATAAGATAGAACACCAACAAACTAGGATATTTATCCACCATCAGAAATTGTAATCAGAAACGGGACAAGATTCCCACGGATTTTGGTTACCAGATTAACGTAAACTCAGAAGAAGCATGATGCTATCTGTGTTATTGCCAACAGTTTGATCAAGTCTGTAGAATCCTTACATCCGCAAGGATTTCAGAACCAACAGATTGATCGGACATGTTCCAGTCAATGCGCATCCGATCACTTGGTATTCCCTCAGCTATCGGGTCAGACAAAGGTTCGCATTTGTGCTCCTTATTTACGTCCACGTCCTTGTTCTAATTTCATGACATCCTTTCACGCTCACGTTCATGACACTATTCACGTTCATGATCGTATCTTGGTTTACGATTTTATGTTCATCTTCGTTCTGGGAAGTTTTTGCAAGAACTGGAGAGACCAGACTGAAGTTTAGTATAACTCCCTATCCTCAGATAGACGTTTCACGTCACATTCCACGTCTCACCTAATAGCATTTGGCGATACCGCCGATGTATTCCATGTTTAAGATATGTTTTACATGTCATGTTCATTCCACGTTCCTTATATAACGTTCACGATATGTTACACGTATCATGGATCACGATATGTTTGCTCATACTACACTCACCATATCTCCACGTATCACGTTCAAAATTTTTCACGTATCACGTTCAAAAATTTTCACGTACTACGTTTCAATATGTCTCGCGCATCGTTGCTAATTATCAGTTAAGTTAGATTGTTTTGTACCATAACGTTTCAGTTACCCTTGCACGTTAATTCTTATTCCCTCGATCAAATTCAGGGGATCTATCTTACGTTGATAACCATGAACTTTTAAGGATGTTCAAGTCAAACTAATGAGGACCAATATTTATCATTGTGCCAAGATCTTATGAAGGAACCGTTCCAAGCGGGAAGCCACATGGAAACAGACAAGTTCATCCGGACTTCTTATCCGTTTTTCTCTTATCGATTAGATATGTCCTTTCAGTCACGTCATGTTCCATGTCCTTTTGTTAGCCATGTCACGTTCCATGTTCCCTTCTACAATGTCACCATCATGTCCTTTTATCTTACATACCCTCTCAGTTTGATTCGGGTATGTTTCTCTTTCAGTTTACTTTATCTATAATTAGGGACGAATTATTCTTTTTAGGGGGGAAGAGTTCTAAAACCCGCATGCTTTTACCGTGAACAGTACACTTATGATCGTACGTACAGGATTAAAACTTTCCTATTATAACATGAAAACGTATCACGAATATTAATTTCAAGAATTACGTACGTGTTATTACACGATAAGTATTAAATACGTGTTAGTACACGATAATTATTAACAATAATAATTATAATCATCGAACATAAAAGTCATAAACAGATAACTATGTGCTTACGTATTTTATTAATACGATGAATGTCGGTACGTACAAGTAATTATAATAACATGAATAATTAGTAATTACGTAACACGTAAACTCGAATAATTATCACGATTATTTTCGCGTATGTTAAATCAAACACGATAAGTCATGACGTACGTAATATTTACGTCTTAAAAGTATTAGGATAACTACGGAAATTCACGACACATTTAAACACGAATATGCGTAACTTCGTTTATAGACGCGAATTAAATGTATAAGGCTTTTGGGCCGTTTAGACAAGAAAATACAAGACAAACATGGACTCTAGGCCCATTTGGGATTAGAACGGCTTAAAAAGAAAAAGGTCGGGGTGTAGGGTTTATTTTTGGACAACACATACAATCATACAGAAACCCTAAAACAAATAAATATGCCGTCACTTTTCTTTTCCTTTTCTTTTTATGCCGTGGGTTTTCATCACCAAGAACAAGCACAATCGTGGCTTTTAATCCAAGAAAAAAAGGATTTCATTCGTTCTAATATCCTAAACCCTAACACGCAAAACAGGTATCATTCAATCCCGTTTTTATTTTCTTTCTTTGGTTTGATAGCTCACGAATCTGAGTATATGATCAAAAACATGTTGATAACGGGTGAAAGATATAAGGGGGGGGGTGTCGTTTGATGTTGTTGTGCTCGAACGACCACAAACCGAGACCATTTATGGTATCGGTGGTAAATTAACCCCACCAGCCGCAACCCTAACAAGGGTGTTGGCTTGGTTTGTTCTGACGGGGGCAACACAACCCCAATAGGGGTGCGTTTTGGCCTAGCAGTGGCAACTGCTGAATGGGGGTGTTTGTGCTGACAGTGGGAACCGGGAGCTTATTGCTCTCGGTGGGAATTTAAGACGAGCAGGGGAAACAAGCTACTACCAGTGGCAGTAACTAAACTACCAGGGGGAAACTGGCAATAAGGGGGTGTTTGGTTTTTGATTTTAGATACGATTAAAGGTGCGTTTGGTTATGGGTTTAAGGGCAAGTTAAGGGGCTGTTTGGTTCGGCTTATATGTAAACACACCACGAGTTTTCACGGGTTTTCACGGGTTCGGTTTACGACACGTTTTCATAAAATAATACACGGGTTCGAGTTATTATTTTTACAAGTTTAATTAGCTTTTATGCATATTAATTGCAAGGTAATTAAATTAATAAATCATGACTTATTATCACAAGATTAATTAAATTAATTTAACATGCTATATAATTAATTTAATTAAAACATGGACTTAGGTTTATTATTATTAATTACTAATACGGGATTTTAACCTAAGTATTTTATTATTTAATTTAGACTATAGTAATTAATTAATTATTAAACATGACTTATAATTAATTAATTATCATGACTTAAGTTATATTAATATTAATATTAATACATGATTTAACCTAAGTATATTATACACTTAATTTAATTAAATCATGTTTATATATAATTAAATCTTATAACCTATAGTTTATGTAATTTACATGTTATGATTAATAAACTATACTATTTAATCACATGAGTTAGAATATTAATCAGTAAAACTTAAGCTTATCTTTTTAGAGTTAAGATCTATATAGACACTTAAATTAGCATAGACCTATTCAACCAATCATAATCACCCATTTTTTAAAAACTCACTTCCCACCACTTTATTAAAAATTAAATATCTTACAAACGGTAAATCGTCAAACGAAAAAAAATACACAATTGTGACGAGAATTAAATCATCTATCTATCGAGGGGCACATATATATACTTTCGACGAACTTTTTTTTCGACTTTTTTTTCTTAAGTCACGTCTTGAGAGAATAATATATGATTCATCACGAATCATATATGATTCGTCACGAATCATATATGATTTTCAGAAAATCATATATGATTCGTGATATGAATCATATATGATTTTCTGACAATCATATATGTTTTGTGACAAATCATATATGATTCTCTCCAGACGTGACTTAAGAAAAGAAGTCGAAAAAAAAGTTCGTCGAAAGTATATACATGTGCCCCTCGATAGATAGATGATTTAATCTCGTCGCGATAATATGTTTTGTTTTACGTAACGATGAACGGTTTGTGAGATATTTAATTTTCAAAAAAATGAGTTTTTTTGTTAAATGATAAAAATGGATGATTGTGATTAGTTGGTTGAGTCTATGCTAAATTAAGGGTATATGGGGATCTTTTCCCTATCTTTTTAGCTTAATAATCCAATTTATTTCTATTTATGGGAACTTTCTATTTTTGAAACTTATTTATTTTAAGCAACTAATATATTTATGGAAACTTTCTATTTTTAGAAACTTATCTATTTTAAGCAGTAAATCTATTTTTGGAAACTTTCTATTTTTGGAAACCTTCTACTTTAGGAAACCTGCTATTTTTAGAAAGTTAATTATCATTACACAACAAGTATAATAATACAAAAAATACAAATAATACTTAATCAGAATAGACAGAATACATGATAAACAAAGCATACCGTTAAAATCAGTAAAAACAAGACATGAACATATAAAACAAGCTACGACATGTTATAAAACCAGTTACGTACTTAGTAATCAGATACTTATACACATATATTATTTATGTAGAATTAGTGATATCGAAGTAGGACTCCCTTCCATTCGTATTCTTCGTTCACTGGACACAAGGTACGGATTCTCCGTCCTTTCAGTATGGACATTCTTCCTTATTAGGATTCCCCATATGCAGCCAACTGTTTTCCCCAGTATATGTTTTATATTTTTCTGAATTGCTTATGTTTAATTAGATATCTAAAGCCATATACATGCATGACCAGTTTCACCTAGTTATGGAGGTACCATAACCATAACACTGGAGGCACCAGTGTGATGACTTCACCACGACGGAGTGATTGCTCGTGGCGTCCCTTCAGCTTTTGGCCATATTATTATTACTATCATGTGGAGCGTATGGGTGCTTCCTAGTTTACATGTTTTCAACAGTTTATTTAGGTGAATATGGTGTGTGCCTTGTATCCTTCACAAGGAGCTAATCCCTCCTACCCAAACCAGTATATTAAATTAGAGGCATCCCCTCTAATTTGCATGACGAGGTCACCCCTCCAAGTATTCATGCACGTTGATATTGCATGACCTATATTGGCTAATGGTTAACATGTTAAACAGTTTTCATAAGATAAACATAAGGCTTTTCAAACAATAAGACCAGTTTTACTAAGAATTACCAGGTTTTTCACGACTTATCCAATTCCGCTGCTATATGTTTTACATGCTTATATTATTCATTCCATTCTTGTATATCCGTGCACTGAGCGTTTTGCTCAGCCGTTACTTTCCTTTCCATGTCCCAAAACGGCAGGTACTCTAGGACAGACTCGAGCATTTGGAGGACGTGCATAGGATGGAAGCTGCCATAGACTTCTTTTCCTTTTTGCCTTCATATACTTATACTTGTTTAGTAATTTCTCATTTCCTTTACTTTATTTTTGTTTAGTAATTTCTCATTTCCTTTACTTATACTTGTTTTGATTCCGGTTTTCCCTATGGTCATGTATGTTTTATTACATATTACCTTGCCTGCTTTGATGACACGCCATAATCACGCGTGACATTCCATTTATCAAAATGGGGTGTTACATTACGAATAATAATAACAGTGAAAGATATTGGAGATACATTATAAAGTTTCATTAGTTATCGAATAAGATAGTAATTTCAGTAGCCATTCAAATTTCCATCATGTGAGTATTTATAAACCATGATTCTTCAAAGCAGTTGTTAAGGTAACAATAAAAAAGTTGACTAAACTTTAACTAATAATATATATGATGAAGTCGCTCTTCCCACAACTCAACTACTGTAATTCTATATATCAAGATTAGAGCACAGCTGAACATATGCCTTAATTTTGACAAACAGATATTGTAAACCTTAATGTATTCGTACTCATTTTTTATAATTTGACAATACCTTATCACATTTTTAAACAGGTTCCCTAACATTATTAAACTGATGCCCTTGCATATTATTAAACCAATGACATATATTATTAAACCGATGATATATATGATATATCATAAGACCAAAACGCAAACTGAACAACACATTTAATTCTCTTAAGTTCATCATTGTGAGACCCCTTCAACAAAATCCACATCAAACACATCGTTTTTAAAAACAAAAAAAGCTAGCCCCTTAACTCAAAAACAAGCGAACGCTAAAACATCATTTTAGAAACCGTTCTCTAATGGTACTCCTACACTAACACCAATGCTTTAATCAAACTAGCGAACGCCGTAATCAGAAAAACAAACAAGGGAACACCAAAACATCATTTTTAAACTCGCACACTAACATTGATACTTCAATTTTAACCAATATGTGCCTTATCTTATTTATACCTCAACATGATACCTTAACTTTTAACAAACTAATGCCTTGATCTTAACATAACAAATCCCATAAACTTACAACTCATCGTGTAAGAAAGTGATGCCTTAATCAAACATATCATTCAAACACAGATACGATTTTATAAGTTCATACATATTCTCTAATTATATCAAACACATGCCTTAACACATCATTTCATTAATTTTTGTTCGTTAATTAATACATTCATATATTTCTAACTTTTTTTAAGAGTAAATTGTATGTTTGCTCCCTGTGGTTTGCCAAAATTGCATGTTTGCTCCCCAACTTCATTTAAATGCAGGCGGCCTCCCGGAGGACGAAGGTAAGTAGCAACGAGCCTCCCTGGATCTAACTCTCGTTAAAAGGTAATATTTCTGTGGGGGTATATTTGGTAATTCGCTTATTAATTATATTAGACTCGCTTTGGTACGTGGGTTTACCTATATCACTCGGTTATAACCCATTTCATATTAAACAGATTGCACCAAGCTTTTCATATTCCAGTTTACCATTCTCAAACCTCTCCAAACTTTGTTAATCATGGAGGATCTTGTTCCAGACTTCTTCATAAGACCCGACGGTGAAGAATTTGACATTGCGATATATGGTAAGTTGTTTATTCATTGTTTAATTACCAAAAAAAATTTAATTCGCCCTAATTATTATGTATCCAATTCCGACCATCGTTATTTTCTATGTTAACAGATGTGTATGAACAATTGTTTAGCATTAAATGTCACTACTATGGAAGGCTTAGTGATGGGCCGAACTTGGAATACATTGAAGGTGAGATTTTTTTTGTTGATATGGTGAATATGCATGACTTTAGTGATGTTATTCTGAATACGGTTATGAATAGTTTAGGTTATGAGATAGACCATCAATTACTTTTCTACTATAAGGTTCCACTTAAGACTTTAGAAGTTGGTGTAAAGCCTTTGGTTAGTGATGCTGATTACCAAAACTTTTTAAGTTATGTTCATTTGCACAAGGTTATGTATGTGTATGTTGAGGTAGTTGAGAAAGAAGATGAAAGTGAGAGTGGGTCTGAAATGGAAAATGAGCCTGATAATGACCTTGTGGATGATGAACATGTAGTTGAGGATGTAGAAGTTAACATGAGTGAGTTCCATTTTGAAGTAGCTGACAATGATCCTATGGTACCTAAGGTTACTTTGAATGAAGATACCTTAGAGGTTTTAGATTTTGATTCACTGGAAAGTGACATAGAGGATGTCCCAGAAAATGCAAGAAGACTAGGTCTTAGAAAGTTAAAGAAATTGCACTCATCAGCCAAATTTTATGTAGGAATAGAGTTTGCTAACATAGATGTTGCTAAACAATTGATTAGAAGCTATGTTGTTGAGAGTAGGAGAAACTTGCATTTTAAGAGGAATGATCCAGTTAGAATTAGGGTAGTTTGTAATGGTATAGTTCCTAGCAAAAAACATAAAAGTGAGAAAATACAAGGGGAAAATGAGGACAGTGGTATAAGTTTTAATAAGTTAAATGAGCTTTCAGAAAAGGACAAAATATGCTGTCCATGGTTGTTGTACTTATCAAAAGGTGAAAAGGGAAAGTGGCTCATAAAAACATTCAAAGATGATCACCATTGCTTGCAATCTAGAAAGATAAAGTACTGTACATCTACTTTTCTTTCCAAACACATCACAGATCTGCTGATTATGAATCCAAACATCCCTGTTAAAGCTGTTCAAGAACAAATGCAGAAAAGGTTTCATGTTGCTATTTCAAAGGATAAAGCCTTTAGGGCTAAGGCAAAAGCAATACCCTTGAACAAAAAAAAGTTAACTAGCAAAAAGTAACGAGAGTTAGATCCAGGGAGGCTCGTTGCTACTTACCTTCGTCCTTCGTGAGGCCGCCTACATTTAAATGAAGTTGGGGAGAAAATATGCATTTTTGGCAAACCACAGGGAGCAAACATGCAATTTTCTCTTTTTTAATATATTTTATAAATGATAACATAAATAACAAATAACCATTTAAATAACACAAAAAAACTTACAATTTTTTGAATATTCAACTATTTCTTGACGCCTCCGGTTTTGTGGTCTTGGGTTTATTCATATTGCTAAAAACGAGCTTAAAAATATTGTTAATATCAATAAAATAGAGCACATCAATTTGATTGCTTATTCTTCACCATATCTGCGTGTGGTTGATGTGGGTGATTGATGTGTGTGATTTTTATCAGTAAATTAAGGCAATAGGCCATATCGATGCTCGTGATAGTGTGTGGTTGTTTTCATATGGGTAATAGTGTGTGTTTTGATCATATCTGTGTTTTTTTGTGTGTGAAATGTGTATGTGTTTTGATCGATTAGGTCATACAGTGTGTGCGTGAAATATGTATAAGTGTGTGTTTTGATCTGTTTTACCCCCCAAATCGAACAAGTTATGAAATATTACAAAATCTACCCTCTGCTTTTTTTAATTTTCATTAATACCTTATGCTTTTAAATGTTTCAAAACGCATCTTGTAATTTGTTTTCTAAGTTTTCTACCAGCCTAAGGTTTTCTCTAGAACCCATATATATATAATATATATATATATATATATATATATAATATATATATATATATATATATATATATATATATATATATATATATATACATATATATATATATATACATATATATATATATATATATATATATATATATATATTATATATATATATATATATATATATATATATATATATATATATATATATATATATATATATATATATAGTTGATTTCGGCTTAATATAGGGCTTAATATATATATAATTGATTTCGGCTTAATTGATTTAGGCTTAATGGATTTGGGCTTATATAGGGCTTAATATTTATATAGGGATTTCGGTGGGGGAAAGGGTTAAGCTTGGGGTGGAACTCAAACTGAGGTTCTTGTATAGAAAACATAAGAACATGATTAAGGACAAATATTATTCAGTTCATGAGACGCCCGAACATGCAAGAAGAATATGCTGCCGACGAAAATGTGGGATCGAAGAACCCAAGCTGACTGGGATGACTTGGTTGAATGGTGGTCACATCCAGAAATGGTGGCAAGAAGTGAGGTTAATGCTGTTAATCGTTCCAAAAACACGTTACTGACCACTCAAGGCAAAAAAAAACATTTGCGCAAGGAAGCAATCAATATGTAAGACTCTTTATAATTTTTATGATTTTATTAAAGGAGTTTATATTGTTTATTTATTATAGCTCGTTATTAATTTATTTGATATTTTACAGAAAGTTAAGGAAGGGCACTACGAGGACCTGGTTGAAACGTGGAGTAAGGGGCACTCAAATAATGGCAAGTTTAAAGAAAAAGTAAACGAGGATAGATATGTAAGTAATATATCACTCTTTACATGTTTTAGTAACTAATTTTATTTGTTTTAAACTGTTTTTTTTTTCTTTTGACAGCTAAAGATGAAAGTCCTACAAGACCAAATTAAATCCAAGACCATCCCGTATATGACTAATAAAGAAATAGTGAAACAAATCATGCCTAGTTAAAATAAACAAAATATGTCGGGAATAGGCAAGAAGTTACTGGGTGGTGGCCCAACTTCTCGCAAGTTATATATCCTCAATAAAACAAAATATAAATCAATTGTTCATATTTATGTCTTGTTGTATATAATGAAAAATTATTGTTGTAACTTATCGCAAGCGCGGTCCTCCAGCTGGATCTGACAATGTGACTATGGAAGAACTCCATCAACTCCTGGAACAACGTGCACAAGAGATGGAGTTGATGAGGAAACAAACTGAGGAGGCGCGGCAACGAGATTACTTGGCAAGGTTAAAGCCAGACGCGACGCAAAAATGGGGTCAGACGTCGTACCAAAATGTGGCGCAACATCATGCTGCAATGGGTGAGTTTATTCGGAACTTCAACTCATTAAATAATGCTCACCCAATTAACCCTCCTAGTTTTAACTTAGTACACCCGCCACAACCCAGTTTTATGCCCCCCCCCCCCCCCCCCCCCGAACTCCTAATTGGGCTCACTTAGTCCAACCCCTCTTTCCCTTTAATCAATCATCCCAACCTCCTTTTACCGACCCATCCGACCACTTTTTCCTATCCATCTCCAACCACTCCAACCTCCCTATTCCAGCACTTTACCTATGACTCCCGTCACCAACAATACCTTTAACCATTGTTATCGTCCCGTCTTAAACTCGACTCATGATATCGGCTCTACTTCAAATTCCCAGCCCGGAGGTTCCCGCTTAATCATGAATCCTCATATGAACGATTTGCGGACCGTTGACGAGTTGGGTCGAGATAGGGATCTCCAAAACAGTGGTGACGACTCATCACGGGATGACGAGATCCCCAAACAGCAAGATAACCGTAACTTTTCGGATGAGGACGACGAGTAGAGGTTTTAGTGATATTATTTCTTATTATGTGTAATAAAGTTTGAGACATGTAGCGTGTGTGAAACATTTGATTTAGGATGTATAAGTGGATTTCATGAATAACAGATAATAATTCAGCTTTACTATTTATAATCAGACTTTTCATAAACATACATAGTTTTTCGCTGCTCTTTAAATAGCAGTCTTTACAGCTTCAGTATTTTATTATCTGATTCATTCCAGTATTTCTTATCATGTATCATAATGTTTGATAATTTATCTTATTGTGGTATTGTAACGTTTATTGATTTATTATTATTCTGTACTGTGAATTTGACGAATTCTACCATTTTGAATTGTATATTTTTTATAGAAAAATCTAGAAACTGCAAAAATGCCCAGTTTTTTAACCCCCAGGTATATCTAGGGTCGACTTAGTCGTCCCTATAAACCACTATTTTACAGATTCTTAACATAGGGTTGACTTAGTCGTCACTAGGTTTTGTATACCACCTGTCCTAATATCTAGGGTCGACTAAGGCGTCCCTAAATAACCACCATTTTCCAGATTTTTTACCTTAGGGTTGACTTAGTCGTCCTTAAGTTTTGTATGCCACCTGTCGTAGTTTATATAATTTTTTATTTTAATTAATATAGGGTCGACATCTTTTTTAGACTTAGGGTCAAAAAAATCTACCCTAGATTTTTATTTAATTATTTTCTTTTCCTAAAAAAAGTATTTTTAATAATTATAAATTTTTTCTTAATTATAAATACCTAGGGTCGACTATGTCGACCCTAAAATGCAAAAGACAAGTCCACCCTAAACTTGTCAACCTTTTTCACAAAAAAGCAGTGTACCCTATTCTCGACCCTAAACTTTAAAGGGAAGGTCGACCCTAGAATTCTAGGGTTGAAATTTTGGGCACGAATTTTTTGGGTTGAAATAATCGCCCCTAAGCTTCTAGGGTCGAAAAACTTTTCGTTTAGGGTCGAAAATGTTGACCCTAACTAGATTTGCTGTAATGATCTCGGACTGGAGTAGAAAACTAAATACTATATAAAACAAAACATTAACCAAAGCACTGCAACATCAGATTCTTCTTCTGAAACTCCAATCAGACCAACACAAAAGCACAAAGCCCTGTACAACATCCGATTCCTCTTCATAAACGTCAATTGTAGATTATGACCTTTGCACAAACATCCAAACGAATAGACAACTATGTGGATTTGTGACTTTAGCACAAATCACCAACACCCGAAGATGAAACAAACTAGTTTAGTTATTTTGTATAGTTGAGCGGCAAATTCGAAGCTTTAGGAATATTGGATCAAAGAAGCAGTAACAATAAGAAAAAAACAAATATCTATTTTTTAATAAACAAAAAACATGAAAATAAAATTGGTCAAACTTGGTGTTTACATAACTCCTCGGGATAAGGACAAATATGGACACAAAGTACACATATGATCCCCTACCCAGATTTTTTTTTCAAAATTCTAAAAAGAGACTTGTACTTTTGATCAACTGATCTACCCACTTAAAATTTTGCCACGTACACAACTGTTCAACCTTTTTTATTAATAACTTCTCCCAAAGTTTGACCTACACATTCTAACATTTTTACCATTCCACTGATCAACCGACGGATCAACCTTCTTTTTTAACTTTGGAAATTGAAAAAGTAACCCAAAAATGTCAGAATGTTACTTTTTCAATTTCCAAAGTCAAAAAAGAAGGTTGATCAGTTGATCCGCCGTCGGTTGATCAATGGAGTAGTAAAAATGTCAGAATGTGTAGGTCAAACTTTGGAAGAAGATATTAATAAAAAAAAGGTTGATCAGTTGTGTACGTGGCAAAATTCTAAGTGGATAGATCAGTTGATCAAAAGTACAAGTTTTTTTTATAATTTTGAATAAAAATATCTGAGTAAGGGACCATATGTGTACTTTGTGTCCATATTTGTACTTAGCCCTAACTCCTCCTCAACGATCTTCATAGGTCCCACCAATAAGCAAAAGCTAACAACTACAACCTAAAAGTGAGATCATTTGTTGATGAGATGTATGCAGTGGAAGGCAAATAAATTAATTGTTTTTAGAGATTATGGGGATTGTATGGCACTAAAAACATAAAGCAAAGAATAGAATACATAAAGCAAAACAAGAAAAGAAGAAAAGAAATTTTGAAACGGAAGATTTTTTTATTTTTTTTGAATGTGGCGGCTGTTTTTTTAGACCGATGGTGTAGTGTTTGATTGAGGAGAGTGTTACGGTTTGAGGACCCGGGTATGGCCCGATACCATGTTAAAATGATTAAAAACCATATGAACGATATTATTCATGGCCATTATTTATAACGAAAAAAACCAATCCCACATATCACAAACTAGACTTGGGCTTTATTATCACTTAATATAAACTACATGCTAAGTATCCTCTTTCATTTATAAGACGAAAATGTTTCCGTTGTTAGTAATTCATGCAAAAAGTACACATATGTCTGTTCTGCGATATAAATTGGAATATAATCTGGATTTTCATACAATATAAATTATAAGGCCTATTTACATAAATGACCTATTTGGTCGTTCTTTGAGATCCGAATCCTTTTCATTATAAAAAATAATCCTTCTGTTAGCGTAAAGTTTTAAGTGATAATTAAGTGGGACACGTGTTCCTCAAACAGTGCCGAATTATATTAGGTAAAAAAGAAAATAAAAAACATTAAGGGTGCGTTTAGTTGGAAAATATTTTTCTATCTTTTTCTATTTTCTATTTTGTAGAAAAAGAAATGAGATTTTTTTTTCCATAAACACTTAAAAATTTAAAAATCGCGTTTACTTGGAGAAATTTGTGTTTTCCGTTTTCTAAAACTATAAAGGAAACAAAGGGGGAAATAAATTTTCTATGTTTAAAGGAAAACATAGAAAACAAAAAAAAGGTGTTTTTTTTTTGTGTAAAATGGTAAAACAGGGATCTTGCATTTTCTAAAAAATTATTTTCTAGAAAAACGATGATTTGAACGCGTTTTCTGTTTTCCTTATTTTCTAAAAAATATTTTGTAGAAAACAGGGTGTTTTCCATCCAACTAAACGCAGCCTAGATGTCCGTGGAATATTTTAAGTGATAATGTTTTTATATATTAAAACTAGATGATGGCAAGGGATATCGTGCATGGTTTAATTCTTTTATTCAATATTGTTTTTGGTTATGTAACAATCGTAAAAATTCGATATAGTTTATTATCATTAAATCCTCGTTACGGATTAGACATGTTGTCTATTGAATTTCTCCATCACACGTTCATGCAAAATGTGTACGTTCTTATCGATGATTAACGACGATCGTTTTCTTTGCAAAAACTTATTTCTTTCACTGAACATTGTTACGTGTATTTAAATAAATCACCACGTATACGGAATTTTCATGGTAAGGCTTTTATGTGGAACTTGTGCACACGTAATCATGAACAATTCAAATTATATCATACTTTCATTCATTGAAGCCCTAGAAAGTGTTCACGTTTGATAAACCTAAACGTTTCACGCCACAAAAATTAAAACCCGACGCATTATTAATGCAGACTCTTTTAAATAACTTTATACACCTTCGCATAGACTAACAAACTTCCAACGACATTCATGTCGATACTTGTAAAGGATATGTACGCACCATTCTTTCCTTCATAAACCCAAAAACCGTCGACCCTTATAAACTAACCAATCCATACCCTCCTTCTTTCCTTATAAAACTTAGGGTATGTTTGGTTAAGGGTATTAGAGGATAAGGAATGGGAAAGGGAATCATTACCCACTAATGGGTAATGAACAATTCCCCTGTAAATCAGAGACAATGGATTCAAGGTAATAGATTGGCGCATGTATATGTGCGTGTCCACCTACCACCACCACCACCATTGTCGCTACACCACCCTCCCAACGCCACCACCACTCTCTGACGCCACCACCACCACTGACCACCACCATTATCGCTACCACCACTCTCCTAACGCCACCACCACTCTCTGACACCACCACTCTTCGACGCCACCACCACCATTGTCGCTACCACCACCCTACTAACGCCACCACCACCCTCCGACACCACCACTCTCTGACGTCACCACCACCACTGACCACCATCATTGTCGCTACCACCACCCTCTGACACCACCATTGTCGCTACCACCACCCTCTACTGACCACAACCATTGTCGTTACCACCATCCTAACGCCACCACCACCCTCCGACACCACCACTCTCTGACTCTACAACCACCACGGACCACCACCACTGACCACCACCATTATCGCTACCACCACCCTCCTAACGTCACCACCACCATCCGATACCACCACTCTCTGATCCTTTGTGGGATTGAATTTTTTTCTTTTTGGAAATTCCATAAAGCGCGAACCAAGATCCGTGATACGAAAACCAAAATCAGAATGAGGAAGAAAAAGATATCGTGATGTAAGTCTATTATTCCTTGCATCATAGGTGTTGCTGCGTCTTGAGATCCCAATTGCCATGGTTCCGTTGCATCACAAGCAGCAATTGTGACCTAATGCCACCAACACTCTCGGACGCCACCGCCACCACTGACCACTACCATTATCGCTACCACCACCCTCCTAACGTCACCACCACTCTCCGACACCACCACTCTTCGACACCACCACTCTCTAACACCACCACCACCACTGACCACCATTATTGTCGCTACCACCACCCTCATAATGCTACCACCACTCTCTGACACAACCACTCTCCGATGCCACCACCACCACTGACCATCATCATCATCGCTACCACAACCCTCCTAATGCCACCACTACTCTCCGGCGCCACCACCACCACCATTATCACTACCCCCAATCTCTTAACGCCACCCCACCCTCCGACACCACCAATATCCGACGCCACCACCACCATTGACCACCACCACTGACCACCACCATTGTTGCTACCACCACCCTCTTAACGCCACCACCAATCTATGAAACCACCACTGACCACCACCATTGTCACGACCACCACACTCCCAACGCCACCACGACTCTAGAGACCATCACTCTTCGACGCCACCAGTACCACCGCCACCGAACACTACAACCTCACTATGGTAATGCGTCACCCCCACCACCACACCGTTGATAGTAACTACCAACCGTCCATAACCACCAAACCACGCCATTACCACCATCTTCACCTATGATCGCCACCTTTGCCGACTACCACAAGTACGCAATCGTCTGTAATGGTCTTCGTTCTCAACCACCACTAATCGTCACTAATTTTATTAATTGTTTCCTTTACCAACACCGTCATCGTCGTGGCCACTAACTATCACCCTAACAGTTTTTGTCACCATCTCTAATCACCACCACGTCTTATATTAACCAAGCACCAACAATAGTAATGATAATATTAAGGTATGTTTATTGTATTCCTTTATATTCCCTTACCTTTTCCCATTCTCATTCTCTTAGGTTAACCAAGCACCCCCTTAGAGTGTGTTTGATAAATAATTAAAGAGTCTTAATTGAAAAATTAGTAAGCAAATTAAGTCATTAAATGTTTGTTTGTTTTGTGTTTAATATTAAAACATGTCTTTCTAGAAAAATCCATGAAAAAATGATCTTCACATTAAGTATATGACTTAATTTATAATTTTACCTATTTACCCTCCAACTTCTTCGCATATAATTTCATATAACTTCTTTTTAGGGTATAAAAGTAATTTTCTTTAATTCACACACTTTATTCAGCACATAAAACAAACAACCGAATATCCATAAAAACAAACATCATACATGTAGACAAACGTTTTAATTTTACATGACTTAATAAAAAAAACTAAACAAACAGAACCTTAAACAACTAAAACAACGAACAGAAAGATTTGAAACCAAAAATTTTAATTATCTAGATCCCTAAACCACCAGGTAATTGCACAACTTTTGGATAATCAACCTTTCCTCCCTTTCTCCCATTCCCCACCTTTTTCTGCATCTTTAGTCTAATGTGTAACCCACTTACCATGAAACTAAACAAGATTCTCCTAAAACTAGATAAATCTTCAAAAAGGAGAAACTTTTAACCCTAACCATATGCCATAGAAAACTAGCATGTAACCACCCCATATGGGACGTTGTTTCGACAGCAAGAAAACCACACAAAGCAACATCTTTCATCTTCTTATTACTTTCGGCTTGGAATCAAATAAGACATAATAAATCATCTCAAAACATTAATTATTCTTGTTCTACGTGGGTTATGAGTAGCACGAGTACAAGATCTTGTTACATATTTGATTTGGGTATTCGTTGGAGTAACTGGGTTGTTAAATATACACATGTATTATTGAAAGTGTGATCTGCTCCTTGTTAAGAAGATATGTTTGTTTGTTTAGTTATTTGTGTGCAGGGATTGGAATGGAGCTGCAAGGAATGTCAAGGAACCTCAAGTGACAAGTTCATCAAAGATAAAGGACTGTTGCTGACAAGTTCATCAAAGATAAAAGATCCAATACTGATGAGGTCTTGGGTAGGCAATGGGATAGAGTTAATACCATTGTGATTGGTTGGATTTTGAATTCTATCACTGAGGAGTTGTTCTTGGGTCAATTTTTTTCGAAAAGGACTAAACATGTTTGGGATGAACTCAAAGAAACTTATGATAAAGTAGATGGTTCTGTCACTTTTAATCTACATCATAAAATACATTCTTTATCTCAAAATGGGTCTATTTTGGCTGATTATTATCATAAACTCAATGCCCTTTGGAAACAGTTTGATGCTCTTGTACAACTTCCTAGGTGTACTTGTCATGCTGTTGAGGACTTTAAAATACATAATCAGTTAATGAAACTAATGCAGTTTTTAATGGGACTTGATGAGTCTTATATGCAAATAAGAAGTAGTATTATCTCTAGAGATCCTTTACCTGATGTTAAAACTGCTTATGCTATTATTTCTAGTGAGGAGTCTCATAGAGTTATGTCTGGCTCAGGGTCCTCCCAAAGGAGTCAGTCCTCTGTGTTCAATTCTAATGTGAACAGGGGTAGTGTTCAAAGGCCTCAAAATAATAACTCCTCTAGACCTGCTGGGTCTAATAGACCCACTAATGGTACTAGAAGGTCTAGTGGAGGATCTACCTTGGTGTGTGAGAATTGTGGGTTTAATGGGCATACTATTTATAGATGTTTCAAGCTTATTGGTTATCCGCCTGATTTTGGAAAGAAAAATAATACTGGGGTTTCTAATAATAATCAGACATCTCAGAATTTCAATAAAAGATTTGTGAATAATAACAATGCTGGTTCTAGCTCTACTTCTTCTTTTTCTGATGAACAGTTGTCTAAAATCATTGCTTTGATTAAGGACAATACTGCTGGTGCTCAGGCTAATATGGCAGGTATTGTGGTCAATCAAAGTTCTGTTTTTAATAAGAATTTTCATAAATTATTTTGCTCTAATAGTCAGATTAAGACTAGTTTGGTAGATCATGGTCTTATTGTTGATTCAGGTGCTAATCAACATCTTACTTATGATGATAAGTATCTGATTGATGTTATTGATATTTCCAAACTTGGTATTAAAGTGTCTCATCCTAATGGTACTGAGGCATTCATTACCAAGGTTGGAAATATGGTCTTAAACAGAGACTTAACATTATATGATATGTTTGTTGTTCCTGAATATTGCGTTAGTCTTATGTTTGTGCATAAAATTGCTAAGGATAGTAAATTTGTTGTGGCTTTTGATGAGTCTAGTTTCTATATCTTGCCTCAGGGTTTGAGGGAGATGAGGTTGTTGGGGACTGGTAAACAAAATGATGGCTTGTATTTTTTTGATAGAGGTACTGGTTTTGAGAAACCTAATGTTACTTGTTTTTTGAGTAAAGATCTTTGGCATTGTAGACTTGGTCATCCTTCAGACCAAGTTCTCAATGTTTTAAAAATGATTTAGTTTTTGAGAAAACTAATGGGGAGTTTTTTTGTGAAACTTGTCAAAAGGCCAAACAGACTAGAGAGTATTTCCCTATTAGTGATCATGTTTCTACAAGTTTGGGTGAATTAGTTCATTTAGATTTGTGGGGTCCTTACAAGGTTACTAGTAAGGAGGGGTTTAGATATTTTCTAACTATTGTTGATGACTTTTCTAGGGCTGTTTGGGTATATTTGTTGAAGAATAAGACTGAGGTGTTTGATTGTATAAAGATTTTCTTTCACTTGATTAAAAATTAGTTTAATAGAACAATTAAAACTTTTAGAAGTGATAATGGTACTGAGTTTATAAATCAAAAAATGATTGAGTTTTGTGAGTTAAATGGGATTTTACATCAAACATCTTGTCCTTACACTCCTCAACAGAATGGAATTGTTGAAAGGAAACATAGGCATCTTCTTAATGTGGCTAGATCCCTTATGTTTCAGGGGGGGTTGCCTATAAATTTGTGGTCTGAGTGTGTTCTTACAGCTACTTACTTGATTAACAGGTTACCAACTTCAGTGCTAAAAGGAAAGAGTCCTTTCCAAATTGTGTTTAATAAAAAACCTGGTTTAAAACATTTGAGAATGTTTGGATGTCTCTGTTTTGCTACTTTACTTACTAGTAATGATAAATTTAGTAGTAGATCTGAGAAATGTGTGTTTGTTGGCTACTCTGGGACTAAAAAAGGGTATAAATTGTTAAGTCTTGAAAAAGGTCATTTCTTGTTTTCAAGGGATGTTAAGTTTTTTGAAAACATATTTCCTTTTAAGACTAGTAACAATAGTACTCTTAGTAGTGATAATCAGGGTTTGAGTCTTGATAGTTTTTTAGAAGTTGTCATAGATTCAGATCCTGGTGTGCCTTATGATGAAATTGTTTCTGCCTCACCACACAGAGGCAGCAACTCTTCTCTTAGTAATGAACCTCTAGTTAACCCACTTGAGAGTGAGGAGGGGCATTCTCAGGTCTCTAGTGAGCATGTTAAGGAGAATGAGATGGTTGCTCCTTTTATTGAGCATGAATTTGAGGGCATTAATAATAACATACCTAATGTTGTGAGTCCTGTTGTTAGAAGATCTGAAAGGGAATCTGTTTTTCCAAGAAAATACAATGATTATGTTTTAGCTTCAAGAGTTAAATTTTGGCTTGAAAAATTTGTTAGTTATGATAGACTTAAGTCTGATAACTATTGTTTTGTTACTGAACTTAATAAAAGTGTTGAACCTAAAACTTTTTGGGAAGCTAGTAAGAGTCAGCACTGGATTGATGCTATGAATAAAGAAATGGATGCTTTAAATGAAAATAATGCTTGGACTATAACTGATTTGCCTAAAGATAGGAAAGCTATTAATGGTAAATGGGTTTATAGAATCAAGTATAAATCTAGTGGTGAGATTGAAAGATATAAAGCTAGATATGTGATTAAAGGTTATAATCAAAAGGAAGGTATAGATTTTGATGAGACTTTTTCACCTGTCGTGAAAATTGTTACTGTTAGATGCTTGATAAATTTGGTTGTGCAAAATAGTTGGCCTTTATTTCAGCTTGACATCAACAATACTTTTTTGTATGGTGATCTTGATGAAACTGTGTATATGACTTTGCCTGATGGATATTTTGATAAGAATGATAAGAGAGTTTGCAGGTTAAATAAGTCTTTATATGGGTTAAAACAAGCTCCTAGGCAGTGGAATGCCAAGTTAACACAGGCTCTTATTGAACATGGTTTTGTGCAGAGTAAAAGTGATTGTTCTTTGTTCACTAAAAGTGAATATGGTGTTTTTCTTGCATTGCTTGTCTATGTTGATGATATTGTTGTTACTGGCAATAGTGTGAGTCATATTGAAGAATTTTAAAGGTTTCTAAGAAGTAAGTTTCAAATCAAAGATCTGGGCAAATTAAAATACTTTTTGGGCATTGAAGTTATTGATACAGACCTTGGTTTGTGTCTTAATCAGAGAAAGTATTGTTTAGATTTGTTTTCTGATTTTGGATTGCTTGCTTGTAAACCTTATGCTACTCCACTTGAGCAAAACTTGAGAATTACTAGTGAACCTACAGACTCTGATTGTGTGCTTGATAATATTACTGAGTATCAAAAGCTTATTGGCAAACTTATCTATCTTACTCACACTAGGCCTGATATATCTTATGTTGTTCATTGTCTTAGCCAGTTTATGCGTAAACCTCTTAAGTCTCATCTTAAAATTGCTCTTAAAGATTTAAGATACTTAAAAGTTTCTCCTGGTAAAGGTATTCACATTGTTATAAATGCAAATTTTTCTCTTGAAGCTTTTGTAGATGCAGATTGGGCTAAGTGTTTAGTAACTAGAAAGTCTGTCACAGGTTTTTGTTTACTTTTGAATGGGTCACTAGTATCTTGGAAGAGCAAAAAACAAAACACCATTTCTAAGTCTAGTGCTGAAGCTGAATATAGAGCCATGGCTTCACCTACTTGAGAAATTGTTTGGGTTCTTAAAATCTTAAAGGACCTAAATTGGGAACATTTTTTGCCTGTAAAATTGTTTTGTGATAGCCAAGTTGCTATTAAAATAGCTGCTAATCCTGTTTTTCATGAAAGAACAAAACATCTTGAGATAAATCTTCATTTTGTGAGAGATAAGATTCTGGCTGGTGTGATTAAGACTTGCAAAGTCAATACTGCAAATCAGACTGCAGATATTCTTACCAAGGGGCTTGACAAGTTGCAACATGATAAACTGGTTGGTCAATTGGGATTGTTTGATTGTTTCCAGGTTCAGATCAAGGAAGGGTGTTGAAAGTGTGATCTGCTCCTTGTTACGCAGATATTTTTGTTTGTTTAGTTATTTGTGTGCAGGGATTGGAATGGAGCTGCAAGGAATTTCAAGGGACCTCAAGTGACAAGTTCATCAAAGATAAAGGACTGTTGCTGCCAAAGTGTGGAAGTTACAAGTCTTGAGTATAAAGCTGGTCAACGAAGCTCACAACCCACATAACTTGCTACCATTTTCTCTCTCGTTTTACACATAGTTACCAGTTTATTGTTCTAGGTGATTGAGATCATCTTGATCTTTGTAATCTTGTTTTCTGAGTTTCAATCTTGTAAAACTATTATCAATTAGATAATAGACCCATACCAGCTTAATCTGTGGTGGGTTTTTGTTTTAATAAAGTGATTTGAGAATCATAACTGGGTTTTATAAATCTTAACATGTATACTATACACGAAGGTCGTGTTACGTTAGTGTTAGTTTATCACGCATCAAAATCATTCTTTGTTTCTTGTTTCATTTCATCTCTTGTTTTTTATTAATCAAACCCTAGACGTGCACTTACTAAAACAACATGTTAATGTCGTCGATATTATGACTTGGTGAAACCTACAAACGAATGTTTTTGTGTTGAATATTAAACAAATGTGATTGCGAGTCGTGGAAGGTGGATATCACACTTTGTGTGACGGGTTACATTTAGCATGGGTCGAACACAATAAGTGAGGTACCAAGTATAACCCTTGAGTGCCTTTAATGTTGATTATGAACTTGGAGTAAAGCCTGATAAAGAAAGAGAAATAATATATAACCTAAGGACTTTTGAGAGACAGACCAAACGATCATTTTGTCCGACGAGTATAAAATCGTCGAGGCCACGAGGTGTCGTGTCTCAGTCCCCACGAAGAAGCTAGTAGGCCAGAGGTCGGGTGAGAAGAGGAATAACTAAGATAGGCGTTATTCGAGGTCGTATCGACCTCGTGAAAGGACCCCCTCACCACGGTTAAAACCAATGGTAAAGGTCTTTGGATGAAACAGACGAAACACCCCTTTTAACACACGAATATAAAATCAACGAGACTTCTTAGAGGAGTGCATCAGGTTTCGTGTCGAAGCCAATAGGAAAATGAACGCATAGAAACAAAAATCATAAATAAGCCCCTTTAACGAAGCTGAAATCTATGTCTAAAATATAGCGTGTGGCCAATATTTTTTGAAAAGCAGTCCCTAAAATTTGACCAAGTGTTTTTGACAAAAGCCGCGGATAAACTTGTATAAAACAAGAGTCATAGACGGCATGGTCGTTTACGTGCTACTATTTTTAGATTTTCATGAAACTTAATAACAAGTGAGATATCGAAGCACGCCCCTCGGGCCGTTACAGACATTTTTACAAACACTTGGTGTACTTATAAAACCCATTTTTGAGAAACGTCCGGGTAGCACTTTTTATACCAGATTATAATGGAGCTAGAGGGTTTGCCTCGGTATACTCGCTACACGAAAGTCGTAGAGCATTCAGCGTAGTTTACGAATTATACTTTCGGCTTATTTTATAAAGCACTATTAAACCCGCTGTGATTTTTCAAAGATGCGTACTTACGTCAAAACTTAACGTAATTGTTTGACACACTTGGGAATAAAACCAATGGACCATCTAAACATGAAAAATGATGTATATGACGAGTAGAACCCAAAAAGGTTGATTAACGTGATTCTTCGCCAACGATAACTTTTGTATAATAAAATATGTATTTTATTAAAGTGACTTATTTAACTTGTGATTTCAATGCAAGTATACAGTAGGGGACTACACATCAATACGGCTGAACATAAGTACTATAACTTGATAGGTTTACTTACTGGAGGTCTAACTCCCTGATATCCTAGATGCTTTTAGTCCATTATCATAGACCATTAATTACTAGTGTATAAGTGCGAATGTAATGTATAGATCTATTGGGGTTGAAATCCCTATCTAATTGTGGCTATATGGTCAAATTAGATGCACTTACATTCGATTATTCATGGATGTCCCGTGATATGCATCTGCTTTGGGCTCTTATTATACACTGTTGTTTTGGTTAACGCTTCAATGTCATAAGCTTAGACGTAAGTGTAAACGTATGCTATTTGATTATAATCTTGTATTTGTTATAAGATTATATGTCGGTTTCCTGAATAAAATCTTATGGTTTATTAAACTATTTAAACTTAAAACCTATTAATTCATCAACTTTTGTGTTGATGCTTTAGCAATGTTTTCTATTAGATATCAAGACGTAAGAGTGATGTGGTTGTGATATGGAGATTAATAAAAATCAAGACATAGGTTTTACTATAATGCTATGGCATTCAAAACTTTGATTTATTTTATCATGTTGTATCAAATGCTTCTGAATGAGTTTATTTATGTTTAACTAGGATATTACCCGCGCATAGCGGCGGAACTGCTTGCCGACATATAATTAACGATATGATATTTCGAGGTAACACTAAAATGCAAGGAAAAGTCTTGTAACATATGATAATTCAAGTTGTGAAATTGCCTACACAAAGGGTTCATAATTCAAGTTCATTTCTTTCCAATTGTCGCTCATTTTAAATTGTCTATCTTAAAAAGGAGAATTTAATCAGCTTTAGTAAACAAGGACTTACAATAAATACCAAACACCCTTGTAACTCAGTACTTAAGGCAACAAGGATAGATGCCTTCGCTTCCAGCGGGATAGTTGTTAGATGTGATTGTCTAATTTGAGTAGAAAGTGATATAATGTTGCATCCATGTACTATGTAAGATATCATGTACTACGTATTAAAACCAAATAATATAAACACCAGAAAGCGTCTTGCTTGATTGGTTAACACCACCCTTACAATGTCCAATTTCATCTTCCCCATCACCACATAACACATGTTCTGCCATTTATTCTTGAAACCAAATAATTCAATGGGCTAGCTAAAAGACACACTATCTTTTAGTTGGCTTTCTTTTATTGCAAAATTACTTAAAGAATAATCTACTTATACACTTCCTTGTTTGTGCATCTTTAATCGCCAACCCAAAACATAAACGATAATTGGACCACAAACAATGTCCTTAACGAATAATCTGCTTATACACTTCCTTGGACTTCAATTGAGCAAGGCTCGATATTAAGTTCTTTGACATACTCGGCTTAACTGTAACCTATTTGATAATAAATACTTGTATTTAATTTTGAGAAACATTATACCAACCCAAACATCTGTGTTTAGTATTAAAAAAAGTACGATAAAAGTGTACGAAGATTGTTTACATTTCTACCTTAATTAGAACACTACATTAATGTATGTAAACAACAACCAAATACCATTGGCCAAAATTGTACGAAGACATGTTTCTATGTTAAAATTTTCTTGATTCCGAAAGATGAATAACCGAATAATATTTATTCGCAAAAAACTTTAGTCATGACGTATTCGTCACCGCATCACACAATACCTTGCTAGTGGATTATTATGTACGTAAACAACATCCAAATACGGTTACTCCTTAATTCCAAATATTTAATCATAAACAACCCACATAAAATGATGATTCATTGGCATCTACAAATGTTTGAAACCTATGACCATTATCTCTAACACTGTATACACACAAATTTAACTAAGAGTACCACGTAAGCTAAATAACACCTAAATACCATTGGTCAAAATTACGTAACACGTAATTATTTGAAGCACCATATGCATCATTTTATAAATGGTATTTAATTATTCGTAAAGCGATACAACGTCCTAAATTAGATTAAATACCAATGGTACGGAAATAATTTAGTATCAAAATGGTATGAAATAATTCGTAAATCAAATGGTCTGGTTGTTTACGTATATAAATGAATGATCACAGGTACAATCGTAAACACATTATAGAAGCTGAAGCACACACACAAATGGTTTATAGTCGCTAATCGGTACCAAGAAATCAAAATTCGTCGATTGCACATACTGAACTTTAGTACCCAATCCTAAGTCCTAAGTGAATATCAAGTATACTTCAACATTTTAGCTGCAATCTACACGACGCTGAAATTTAGAAATGTATAACACAAAGCTTATGGAACCGTCTCAACACTGAATATCAATCCAAGTATCTATTACATTTCATTACCATAACATGGCAGCGGTAATGATTGGGGTGCAAATAGCTTCTACATCTTTGAGCTTTATATCTCTTTCAAATACATGTTACACAAATAAAAGCTTAATTATAAGATAAATTGTACAAACACCTAACAATGTGGTAAACAATTGAACTTTAATCGCACTGGCAGGCGGCAACTGACTTTATAACACAACTAACTACACAGGCCAAAGGTACGCTGCATGCATTATTTCATAGAAGGGAAAGTTTAGCCCATATATTTGGTAAATGGGCCAGTTTGGTTCTACTTTTCATCTGTCAAATGGGTTATTTTCTTTTACTTAGTTAAAATGAAAATGAAGCTGAACCGGTCAAGTGGGCCAGAAGTCACACGATAATGCATGATCCTAATAAATACCGTCGAGAATCCTTTTTGATAATCACGACCAAATAGACGCAAGTTGTAATAAAACATACAAACTGTGAAAAAGAGACTTTTATGCAGAGTTGCATACAACCCGCACCTTCAAATTCCCGCTCCTAAACACTCCAATATTTATAAAGCCCATTCCTAATTCATGTGGTCATTCTTCAAATACTATGCATAACTTAACTTAAACATGATAATATGCAAAACTAATTATCAGATTTCCACCTTTTCCAAAAGATTACAACATGACTTGTTTACAAAGTCAACTATGCCAGACAAACTTTAATTTTTTTAGATAAGGATAGATAAACTTTTATTACTCCCTTACTTGACTTTAAAGTGTATACACCTGGTGATTTGCACTCATTTTGTTTTCTAATGCTTGATTTGGGATGCGATCCGCTTCAAACAGATCAAACACACCAAATGAAAAAACTGAAATTTAAATATGTACCTGAACCATAGCAATTCTCGTTGCATTTGAAAAACACCTACCACCTTCTTTAGTCACTTTTGATTCACACTCTTTGCAGCTATATGCAAGATGTTGTTATCTTGATTGATGACCCATCCATTTATCTGCATAAAGAAGTTTCTTTAAAGCTCGAAACGAACGAATAAAAGTGAAAAGAATAGAAAAAGAAAATTTTCTACATGAAACAAAAAAAATTATTAAAATCCAAAATCGGGTATCATACTATTGGCCTTAATAACTTTTAATAAACTGAGCAACAACATTAAATTCAAAATCAAGTAATTACGGAAAAAATAAAACACTTAAACTTATTTTCACAAACACAAAGCAATCAGAAGTTAGACAGTACTAAATTAACAACAAACAATAGCATATTTATTCCAATCCAAAACCAATTCATCGTAAATAGATAAAAGAAATCATAAGAATTTCGCTAAACTTCAATATCATTACATTTAACGCCAAATATAACTAAAACGTAGTTAAAACCCACAAAACTGAAGCTTGGAGTGCTTGTCGGGGGAGACGCATTCTTCCCAACATAAATACCTGTCATTGTTGTCAAGGATAACAACAAATGAAGAGGCCTTACAGCAACTCTTTCATCCATTGAGAAGAGGCCATGCCTTAACTGTTATTACACATGTTCCTTAGTCTTCACAGTCAACTATCATTGAAGATTATTTACATTTCTACCTTAATTAAACACTACATTAATGTGTATCATAACTTTGTTTCATGACTGTTTAGTAAAGCTTTGTTGTAATTGATTTTGCTTTGCTGTCAATTGTTCTAATATTTAGCTAAGAACCACAATTGACATATGTGATGGACCAAAGTATGCATTATTGAGTTGAATGTTTGGGAACATTGAATTAAGATACACCTAAAATTAGACAATATATCTTCCAAAAGTATTCCTAATCACTGACTCTTCATACCTATCTTGTTTCACTCACTGTACTTTCTTTGTAGGTCAAAAAGGACCTGTTTACATACTTATAATAAGCAAAGATAGATTAAAGCTAGCAAGAAAGAAATGAAAATGCTCATCTAATTGTTATTATCCAACAAAAAGTGTCACCTTTCTAAATAATATCATAAAAAACATGTGGTGTCGTATGCTGATGTTAGACTAACAAAATAACATATAACAAAAATTCTAATCTTTAAGGTTGTAAAATATGTACCCAAATCAAGATCAACCCAAAAATATAAAAAATCTCAATCATATGCACTGAAAAATGAAATAATCTATAAATTTAATCAGAAATAATGGAAATCTGACCACTGGAAATGCCACTGTGGCTCTTGTCGCATATCGACACCGCTCTTTATAAGTTATCAACTGAGTTCACACAATGTATCATCTGAGTTCACACAATGTATAGCAGTGTATGCCATAAGCTCCACTGCCTCAGACTTTCACCTCAGTACGTCAACTCTCGTCTGAATATCTTCACCAACCCGAGAATGCCTGAAACAAAAGTGTACAACCATATCAAAGGATGCCAAGACAAAACTCTCATAATATATTCTGAAAACAAAATTTAATGCTTACCAAATACAATTTTCCATACATAAAAATGTAAACGGTAATTACAGTAATCTGCACACATAACATAAATTGTTGGTCAAGAAAATGATTGGCTAGTTTTTTTTAAAGCACTTTTCATGTTCCGGGATCAAAAATCACCACAGGTCCATACCATGGTACACAAGTGGTAGCTAACGGTTGTAAAGAAAAATGAAAGCATCCTAAAGAAATCGAACATCTGTCCAAGTCTATATATGTCCCTGCTAAGAACTTGCTCCCCATTTTTCCTCCAGCCAATTTTCCTTCAAATAAAGCAATATGGTTCACCCCAACATCCCGTCCCTTACCAACCTGAATGTACTCGTGATGAGAAATATTTCCTTGTCTCAAGGTTGAATTAAAACCTGCAATTTAAATTCCATAGCAATTATAAAAGTATTCTAGTATGAAGAAAAGAAGAAATAAAGAAATAACAATTACCCGCATAAATATCTTCTGAAATATTGATCACACGAGAAGCATTACTAATACCACCCCGTGTTATATGAAACACTCTATCAAACACATCTGGATGCCCATAATGCATTCGAACCATGAACGTATTTTAAATTAACATCATGATGAAATTAACTACATATAGCTTATGAAGAGAGAAGAATATTAAACTTACTTCAGAGGAGTTGCATGTATACGCTACCCAAGGGTTACAAAACTGGTCTCTTGATTGGACATGAATGATGCTAATGAAGAGACACTGCATAAATGGATAAAAAAATGAAGACAATGGACGAGTAAATATCTATTTGGAAAAAAACATATTACGGATTATAGTTTACCTTCCTGTGAACACATGCTCCCTAACACCAACAATGGTAGGCGGTGGATACCGTGATACGCACTACCAGCAGATGGATAACCACATATGAGCTTACCCTTTCCCAAAATACATATACGAATAGTGATACGCACTACCAGCAAATGGACAATGACAAGCAAGTTCTGCATAACACAATGCTGAAAGCCCAGCGGCTATACCAGCAATGAGAAATGATATTGTGATAGCAGGCCCTGTATGCTTTTTAGCAACAGTTCCGACAATAATATAAACTCCAGCTCCAATTGTGGCTCCAACTCCTAATAAAATTGGTTTCAAGTTAATAAAAAGAAGTATGACCATCACCAAAACACCAGGAATACATGCATAACTCAGGCGTGGTTTGAGAAAGTGTTATGTGTTCGACTATTAGTCAAACTTCTACAATATCATCCCATACTTGTAAAAATATGAAAAATCGTATACACGAAATTTGACATTATCAGCTATGTATAAGGATAAAAAAAGGTAACTGGTGGTCTTCGTGTTCAATGTAAACCAAAAAGCTAAATATTGAAAGGAAAATGTATCAGTTATCTGGGATCCAGGGATTATAAAAAGTAACCAATACCTCAAGGATCGTTTATACTGGCAGATATCAAATTTGGCATATATCAATCCCCTGTCCTGATCCTGCTTAACAATACAGATACTCAAAATGGCATGCTAAGAAAACTATGTATCCTTTTTAAAGCACATAAATCTTAGTTCCCACTCATTATGCTTATGATTTAATGGTCTCGTAAAAAAGGGAGTTATTACGGTCAGTGTTATAAGTTAGGATGATCCCAAGGATAATAATATATTCGTCAAGAAAAAAGTCAGACTCACCAAGAAAATGTCTAAGATCCAAGTTCCTGGTTCCCAAACGCTTCACGAACCTCCCAAGCAGCCTCCCCGGGTCGCTTCCCACAATCCATCCTTGATCTTCATACCCAGCTATAATTATAATCCAAGAACAAATAGATTGCTTTATAAATCTAATTCACAAAACACACATCAAAATAGATGCACAATGATCACTACAACACATTTGAATTGAGACTAAACAGAAACAAATATATTATAAATAAATCAAAACGAAATAAGATTTATTATTAAAAAGCAGATCAAATTAAAATAGTTGGACTATCTGATCTAAATCGAAACCATAGAAAGACTAATAATTGCAAATTAACTCCCTTTTTAATACATATGGTTTGCATTCTGATATTGACTATTACCATCAAACAAAGAGCAGATAATGGGGAGTGGGTTTGTGAGATTAGGTTTTGTGTAAATTAGGTTAGAAAGAGGAGAAACTTACCATAGTTTATCAATAGTTGTTGCAAATACCACATATCACAAACATCATACAGCTTCACAGATACATATCCCCAATAAATCAGATCACCAACAAAGAAAACAACCACCTAACCTAGCCGATGTCGCCTGCCGACCATCAACGGCGCACACCATGAACGGCGGCAACGAAGTGGGTTGTGGCGGCTGTGACTTTTAGAGAGAGTGAAAAATGGAGGGTGTGTGTTTTATTTTATGGTTTAGAAAGAAAAATATTGAAACGCAGAAGAAATATTTAGGCTAGAATGAAATGTACTATTAATTTGCCATCTTTTCCAAATATAAAAGTTTAGTTGACTTAGTGGTTTTTTTTTCTGGATGTGTGAGATTTTAACTAAGGCAATGTTGAGAAAAGTTACTAATTATAGAAATGAAGAGATTTAAAAAAAAAGATACAGCCTTTATAAGTAGTAGAGATAGAGATGAATTAAAACAACTTTCGAATGCGGTTCTTTATATTTATGTCTTATTTATAGTCATGATAGTCATGATAGTCATGCCCGAGTGTATTCACGTACTCTGATAATTTGGAGGTGTGATAGATTAAGGTTTGGTAATTTGTTTAGAGTGAACACGATTGAGATGTCACTTTATTAACGTTTTTTTGTAAACATATATTGTATATAATATTGTTTTTGATGAAATTCAAGATTTCTAGCACTATGGTACATATAATTAACTCATCCTAGGAATGTTAAAGAAGGACTAACTAGTCTACAATGTATCAAATATCATTGGTGTTTTCTTGTAAGAAATCAAATCAATGTAGCAAACACGAGTTCATATAACGAATAATGTCCAAATAACCTCAAAGGGTAACCTGCTTTGTACTTTCAAAAAAGGGTAGTCGTTATAGGATTAGTCAGCTAGTAGTGTCGAGTCAGAAACCAAGTACGCGAAGAAAAAATAAACTTAAAGGCTAAAACATACCGTGAATTCATATTATTGGTATAATGAGTACCCTAGTTAGCCTCATATACTTTCAATCTGACTTCATCTTTTGAAGTTCAAAACCAATAGGATCGGAGTGAAATTGAACTCGGTGGCAAAATTCAACAAAAATTCACGTGGTTGATGGAAAACAGGCAAACCAGCAAGAATCTTCTTATGCCATGACATGACCCCCGGTAAAATGGGTTTTTTTTTTTTCGAGTTGTGTTTAGCACTTTTTGATTTGTTTCCTTTTCCATATTGGTTAGATATTTTATTTCCTTAGTTAATTTTGTTAGCCTGTATTTTATATACCACGTTATATCATTGTGTATCTTTCTGTATTGGGCTCTAGCCCGAGTATAGAATGCTCTTGTAATCCCTATATATTGTAACCGGATTTTTCTGGAATGAGATATTCGATTCACTTAAAAAAATTTCCAGGTCGTAAAACTTATGGTTATTTGATTGAAAGTAATAAAAATTTGATTAAGAGGTAATCAATTCAGTTAGTTCTCATTGTTCTTGTTTCATAGATTACTGATTACAGATCTGGTTTCCCGTTTGCAATAACTTAATTACTCCGTATGTGATAACCAAACTATATGAATATTAAGACCTAGCTAGCTTTAATTTTATATTAATACATATCGCTAATATTTTGATGTTATTAGTGAATTGAGGCCCAACAATCTGCTGAGGTTTATGCTGGTTTCAAGTTAGGGTTTGTTTGTTTTAGCTTATTGTAGTCAAAATAACTAAGTGTAAGACAGTTAAGATGTGTTTTGTGCAATTCGTTGGTGTTTGTATGTATTACTGTTTAATTTATTTTGATTAGTATGATGAAACATTTAAGCTGTACGAATTGTGTTCATGTATGATAAAACAGTTAACTGTACGAATTGTGTTTATGTATGATAAACAATATATGTATATGTATGTTTTTTGTCTATCGAGAATTGAGTATGAGAGTATGCCGGATAGGATAGACCATACATTAACCTAGGCAACGTTACATCTACTCTCTATTTCTTATCATGATAGCTAGTAGCTACATAGAGGCGGGGTGGCAAATCTTATTTGCACGCCAAAGGAAAAGAAAAAAACCCCCACTGGCGCCTAAAGCCTCACGGGGTGACACGCCATTCGCATGCCAATGGCAATTTCGCCATCCCACAAACACTAGTTGTTTGTATTATTATTTTTGGTTTGTGAGTAATTAGGGTATTTTTAGTGATTTTGTTTTTACCCATCACATGTTAGGGTATTTTCACATGTGATTTTAGGGTATTTTTGGTTTGTGATATCCTGGACCACTCATGTTTTGTACTTTCATCAACTCCAATCGTACTTTTGTTCGTCTATTTAGTACTGTACAACACAATTTCTTATTGGTAATTTGTGAGAGTTTAATAATTAATGTCGTTGTTCCTGTTGTTTGTTTACAAGTTGATTTTTGGTGACTTTATTATGATGTATAGCAAATTAAACCATGTAATTTACTAAATGAACACATGTTAAAAAAAAAAAAAAAATACTAAATGAACACCACTTTTCTCGTCATTAGTTTCTTTTTGCAAATGTGTTGACGTTCTTTTTCTTTATCTTTGTACAGGTTATGATGAATTTTAAAACGTTCCAAATGAAAATGATTACCTGCATTATTGTTCTCTTATGTTTTCTATCATCAAACACACATGGTTTTGGTGGTGGTTCATTAAGTACACTTTCTGTCACCTCTGGTGCAAGTCCAATTGTTTGCGGAATAACCGCGTATGAAGCTCATCACCATGTTCAGTGTTGGAAAGATGGGCACGTGTATGATTTATTCGCTAATGTGTCTTTTCAAGGAGTAGCAGGCGGTTTTGATACTTCTTGTGGATTAACGTATGGTGGAAATTCCATTATATGTTGGAACTCCGTATTTTCCCCTAAAATGATATATCAGGATAAGCTAAGAGTCTCTCCAATTAAGCAGCTATCTGTTGGAAACACACAAATGTGCTCCGTAACAATCAACAACAGTTTGTGGTGTTGGATGGACAAGAGATTCCAAATCCGTGTCAGTGATTTCAAATATGTTTCATCGGGGAACGAGTATATGTGTGGTGTACGTATTCGTGATGATAGTGTTTCTTGCTTTGGGAAAAACAAGGAGGCAGCCATTCAAATGGAAAATAAGCTTTCTATTTTCAAGTTCACTTCACTATTCGTGGGAGGGCACCATGTATGTGGATTTGATTTGGATGGAGTTGTGATTTGTGTAGGTAACAATGATTGGGGACAAGCTAATGTCCCCGATAAAACACCTCACGCGTTCACTAGTTTAGCCTTGGGGATTAACCACACTTGTGGGATTTTGTCAGTAAACAAGTCTGTTACTTGTTGGGGAGGTGATGGGGGTTATGTGAAAAATCGATCTATTAACATTTCTGTATTATCTTTCGAGACCATTGTTGCAGGTTCTGACTTCACATGTGGTTTGTTGTCCACCGGTGGCTCTGTTATTTGTTGGGGAATTGGATGGGTTTATCCAACTTCTCCAAGTTTTAAGGACCCGCTTTTTGGACCGTGCGTTTCTTGTGATTGTGGGATTGACATACAATCACAAAAAATTTGCAATAGCCGGGGGTCAATATGCAATAGGTCCAATACGAAACATAATACTCCAGATGTAAAACGTAACCGACGAATTCTAGTTGAGTCGTGGGAACTTGATTTAAAACGTAACCGACGAGTTGTGGTTGTTGTGTCGTGTGTACTTTATGCTCTCGGTTCTGTAGGGTGCCTTATAGGTGCGAGTGCTTTACTTCATTTTTTGCTGACCCGTTGTGCTTTACGCAACACAAGTACTTTGCAAGTTGAAACAAACAATAGTCAAGGGGAGAAATTACAACAGCGAACAAGAAGTAGTCCACCGTGGGCGAGATGTATGATAGAATTCACACTTGAAGAGCTCAATATTGCTACAAATACGTTTTCTCTGGAAAGCAAAATTGGCTCGGGTGGTTATGGTGTTGTGTATAAAGGAAAGTTGGTTGATGGTTGTGAGGTAGCCATAAAGAGGATAAAAAAGGGTGACTATGCTCAAGTATTGCAAGAAAATGATTTACGTCTATTGTCACGTCTTGAACATCCAAACTTGGTGCCATTTGTAGGATATTGCCAAGATGTGGAAGACAACTATTTTGTGTATAATTACATGAAAAATGGTTCTCTTTTTGATAACTTGGGAAAGGATAACAGCGTTTTGAACAATTGGAAAACTAGGTCCCGAATAGCTGTAGGTGCTGCAAATGGTATTCGTCGCTTTCAAAATTCCAAGTTTCCCCCAATAGCACATGGACATATCAATTCATCTAACATTCTCCTAGACGAGAACTTTGAAGCTTATATTTCTGATTACGACTTTTCCCAGACAGGTCTTTTGTGTAATCAATCAACTAGTGCAGCCGGCTATACTGATCCACACAACCTTGATGCTATAGCAACCACCATGAGTGATGTGTATGCGTTTGGGGTTGTACTGCTAGAGCTCATGTTTGGGAAGAGAGCAATGTTACCGGATTCTGAAGTAAATGGTGGTGCACCAGTTTTCCTGGTGGACTATGCAGTTCCCATAGTACAGCATGAACCCGAATGGAAGGAATTTCTGGATAAAAAGGTGGAGGGGCCTTTTAAAGATGACTTTGATGGGCTTCAAATTTTTGCTGATACTGCTGTCCTCTGTGTGATTTCAGCGCCTAATGACAGGCCATCCATGAATGATGTTATTAATCGGTTGACTAAGGCTTATTATGCAATTCGGAAGACGTGATGCCCAGATGATCTCCTTTTTTCATCTATATGAAATTAGGAATACAGATAAACTAATAACTCTATATTATCTCATTTATGTTTTAGTCTAACCATGTTTTGACGATATATGAATTATGAAATATGAATTATGAAATATGAAATAGCTGACCTCTTGCATTTAACCAATCACAAACCCGTAAGCTTACGTATATTTTTAAGCTCTTATTAGGAATACTTTTTTTTTTTGCAAAGATGAAACTTTATAAATATCTCGGATACAATTTCTTTTATGTAATACACTAAGATAATACAAGAAACAAGTCTCACATGTACATCTATATCTCTGGATACAATTTCTTTTATTTGAGACATCACTAGCAATCTGGGACTTAAACCAAACGTATTTGATCTTAATTCGCCATGAAAAGCACCATTACCATACCTACTTGACAACATCTAAAACATCTTAGGTGAAAACTAGCACCCATTACGTGTATCATACATCACTTACAGTGCAAATATTTTTCTCGTATATTAGTAACGAGGGTTTATAAAGAAATGTATTCTTGTCTTTTTGCTTATACACGAGTGTATTTTGCACTTTACATAATATTTATTTTTTCGAAAAAAAGTTTTAATTTAAAAAAAAATTAACTTTAATCTTTTTAAAAAAAAAAGGTTTATTTTAAACTTTAAAATAACTAAACGAACTTTAAAACATACTTACATAATAAGTAAAGTTGATATGATATTTTGCGATCTAGTTTCCTATACAGTTGCATATTTTATTTTATTCGTTTATAAGAAATTCTTTACAATAAACCCTACATGCATACCAAACAAACAATACTATAGACATGGCTGAATTGCCATCAGAAATCATCCTTGAGATCTTGTCAAGAACAGTTGTCAAATCTTTAGCTCGTTTTCGGTGCGTATCCAAACTATGGTGCGAGTACATTAATGATCGTACACAGTTTGCCCGCATGCACAGCAAAAGATGTGTGGAACAACCCAAACCCATCATCGTGTTTCGTCAAAAACCAAACTTTTTACGAATCCTAAGTCTGCCTATAGATGAATCTATAGATTGCAGCACTAGTCTTTCCGAGGAGGCAAAAAAATACCCACTCGTGGAGTTTAAATATCTGCAAATGTTGTATGTATCACCTATAACTAGGATTTATGGTTGTTCCAATGGGTGGGTCTATATGTCCATTAATTATGATTCTAAATAACAAGTACGGTTTTTGTCAATCCTGTGAGAAAAGAATGTTACGAGTTGCCGCCTATAATGCATTCAAGACCTAGATCAGATTCATATGGACTCGGTTTTGATGCCTCAACCAACACTTTCAAGATGGTGTGTCTTTTGTTTAATTATGATAGACTGACTTAGACTTACATGGATGCTGACCCGAAGAAGAATATATTCACCATGGTATATGTATTAGGAACCGGCTCCTCATGGCTAGTCATACCTCAAATCCCATCTTATCCGGTAAGTGGTAACGCCATATTTGCTCATGGATATTTGCATTGGTTTTCTTATCCTGGTCACCTGCCGTGGTGGCCGGAAACCAATGTAAGAAGAGTAATACAGTTTGATGTTAGTAAGGAAGAATTTGGGTGGATTGACATTCCTGAGAGAATGAGAGGTCGTCAGATTGAATCTCAATTAGTTGATTTACATGGGGAAGTTGGATTGGTATATCATTATACATATATCAGCATTGAGGTGCGGGTATTGAAGCAGAAAGAATGGGTGATGTACTGCCGGTTTAGACAACAATTTTTTCCTCGTCAACTCATCAGAGTTTTAGGTCGCTTCAACACAGAAGGGGACATATTATTCGCAAATGGGGACAAATATTCTGGAAAGTATCGTTTGTACATCTACAGACTGAAAAGCGGTGTTATGGATAAAGCTAACACCTTCTATAGTCCAGATGCAGAAGTTTTTATGTATCCCGCTGTCAGCCTATCTTCAGTCCGACCCATCAACATAAAGCCTAGATAGCTATTCGATCAAAATACGTATGTTGCCACTTTTGATTTGTTCTTTTCTTGACGGTTAATGAAAACCAAGTGTGTTGTGTTGATGCATATGTAGTGATTGTCAAGAATTACTTTTAGCTAGCAGTTGTTCGTAAAATATTTAGACATTAAACCGTTGGTGAATAGGTAGCACCTGCTGTTCAACACTATAGGAAAATCCCAAGTTTTGGTCGTTCACTTATGCAGGCAGACAGACATTTTGCTAAACATATTGTTTGTTTTGCAAAAGCGACGAGAAATTTAAATCTTAATTTTATTCTCTTACTGAGAAGATGCTATCGCTTTTTGGCTAATAGACCAAGACAAAACAGAATCATTCTCCGGCCTCTTTCCCTCTATATCTATTATCACTCTGGACCCGGCAACCAGTTTCTTTCTCTGCTCTCCGAACATTGGCCTAGTCAAACTATAGAATCCATCTTTACTAATTCTTGTTTATTAGTCATTTTTACACTTTCTTAAATCTTTAATATACCTTTCTTTTCGTTTAATATAGTACGTAGTCAGTGTTTAGTTCTTGCGTATGGAGCACGATTTGAAATTTGCTTGCCTGTTTCTAGCTAGATGGTGTTGCAGCTGCAAAGTTTCACTACCGATGGCCATCTTTGGGGATTAAACTTAAGCTAACTCTTTACAAAATCAACAAACAATGTATAGAAACTTGCTTGAAGATGTTCCTCGGATGACATTTCTTGTGGGATTATGTGTTCCAGTTTATCAATTTTCTGTGTGCTTTTGAATGACGAAAATAGCCTTTTTGCATGTCTCTTTTTGGCATATCAATATGCTTATTGCTGCTAAAACTGAAAAGTATTGGGCAAAAGTTCAAAATGGCCCGAGCATTCCAAACACCCGTGCAAGATCACATGCTAAGTTGCACGGGGACAGAAACGGGGACGAGAACAGGAACGGTTACGGGTACCAAGAAATGGCAACTTCCAAAAATTCAAGAAACGAGAAATGCCTATGACACTTTTTGTTGGGTTTAATCGGTTGTGTGTCATGGTTCAAGTATGCATGGTGCATGGACTCATGTATTATAATGGTTTGATAGATACGTAATAGTTAGAATTGGTCTATAGTTTGAACGATTATCTTGGGTATTAGAAGAGTGGGTCATACACCCATGTGTATCCGGTTCTTAAGGATCTTAGACCCACGTTCTTTTTTTTGTTAAGCTATTTATATAGCATACTGTTACATTTTTTAGAAGTGTGCTTCTCTGTAACTATGTAACTATGATGTTGATATATAAAAGTATATGTAGTTACTAGTGAGTTGTGCCATCTTGATTCTACATTTGGTATCAAGAGTTGAGTTCGATCAACGCCGGTTTGAGAGTCGGTTTCAAGAACAGGGTAGCCCTTTGCTGCGGGGCAGACGTAGCAAGGAAGCGGGTTCTTCTTGATGGGAAAAAGGGTCGTTGTTGTGGCTTGTTTTCTCTTATTATGTTTGTTCATGGCGAGATACTAACCGAGGTTGCGGGATAAACGAACGGGAAGAGTCGAGAAAGAAAAAGCAGGTAGCTTTTGACTCAGTTCGTTTTGCATATGAAGACGGTAAAGGCGGGTGTGTCCTTGTCTTCTTGATCAGTGGAAAAGTGCTCTCGGAACAATGTTTGAGTGAAGACGTAAGGGGCCGCGGGTTTCTCTTTGTCAGTTGTTATTCAGCAGAAGATGGAGAACGGATAGATGGTTCATGTCAGTCGTTGTACGGGGTGAAGGACCAGTTCAGACGACGGGGGTGACGGGTGAACATCGGTGTGTTCCAATATGGGCTGTTAGTCATGATGAAGAAAGGGGAGTTGTGATGTTTGTATCATAGATTTTTGTAATCCTTGATTCCATTGTTCGTGATAAGAGGAGTCCGACGTTGTTGCGTGAAAAACGGGCGTGAAAGATCCGTCAAAGCAGGTAGCTTTGGATTTGGCTCGTTTAGCACGGTGAAAGAAAACGGTTGTAGGCAGTGTAGCTTTGTTTTCTTTGTAGGTGGAGATGCCTCTTGAACAAGGGTGATCGGAAAAACAATGAGATGTGGAAAATAACACGGTGTGACATTATGGTGTTGGAGTTCATATCGAGATGGCTTTGGACGTGACCTGGGAAGAGGTCGTGAGTCCGGAAAAAGTTGAGATGATAATGAGCGTCTCCAACGAGATGCCATGTGACATGTTACAATGTGATGAATTTGATTCTGGTTGAACCGAGAAGACTTTGGACATGACCGCGATGAAGGTCGAGTAGTCCGGGATTAGGTCGAGATGGTTCATGATGAAAGTGATTTCGTGTTGCGGTTTGTGAATGAGGTAAACAGCTGATTAAGAGGGTGATTGTTGGTTTTAATCGATTGTGTGTCATGGTTCAAGTATGCATGGTGCATGGACTCAAGTATTATAATGGTTTGATAGATACGTAATAGTTAGAATTGGTCTATAGTTTGACCGATTATCTTGGGTATTAGAAGAGTGGGTCATACACCCATGTGTATCCGGTTCTTCAGGATCTTAGACCCACGTTCTTTTTTTTGTTAAGCTATTTATATAACATATTGTTACATCTTTTAGAAGTGTGCTTCTCTGTAACTATGTAACTATGATGTTGATATATGAAAGTATGTAGTTACTAGTGAGTTGTGCCATCTTGATTCTATACTTTTTATCATTCTGTGTGGCAATCTATTTTTTCTATATTATTATTAAACTTTATGATTCTGTACATTGTGTGTACCCAGTGACCTGGTTGACTGGTTAGCAGGTTGCTTTAACGACGATTAACTTTTTATTGTAACGTTAGTCTTTTATATTAACAGCCGTTAACATAAACACTTAAAGTTTGATTTTTTTTATAATAAAACGTAAAACCTTAAAAAAGCATGTAACTTTATATAAAAAATATAAGAATAAAAATTTACGCATGCATATATAGAAAAATTTAAAACATTATTATTTTGAAACATGTGTTAGTTACTTTTAAAATTTATATAAAATGTATTTTATATAACTTAACTTTTTGGGTAAGGGTTACCCCGGTAAATGTATTATTCACAAAAAAAGTTTGGTACAATGAAATATTGCTGAAACACCACATTAACCTCAAGCACAGAACTCGAACAACCAATACTTGAGACATTCCTCAAAAGAGCTAAGAACCAATTCTCAACATGCACAACCACATGCTAAAGCTAGAACATAAAACATACAAAATATAATCATACATTACCATAAATCCTAAACGACTCGGGCATTTTCCAACGCGAAAAAAGCTGATTTACCATGACGGTATTTTTAAACCGAAAGGTTAGAAGCTTCAGTCTAACAGTAACGACGATAACTTCCACCAAATTTTCCGGAGATCTCCTAACCTTTTTGAACAAACGATTGTTCCTCTCAATCTAGATGTAATACGAAACAACAGCAAGAATAAGACGACCAATAATGCTTTTAGCCGTCCTCTTACAATCCAAGGGAAGCAACCAAGCGATAATATCATGGAGAACGGGTCGAACCACCTCCATACCAGCTAAACCACGGATAAGATTCCATATCTGCGAAGAGAAACGACACTCAAAGAACAAATGCTCATGCGAGTCAGGTTGTCTGTCACACAAAGGACACCGTCCTATTGCCTCAATTTATCATGGGTTCTCAAACTATTCCTCATAACTAACTAAAGATGGAAAGCATGACGAGGCAAACAGTGAGGAAACCAAACCAAATGATGCCATATAACCTCATTAGCACGAGGTCTGATAACATCCCACACCTTTTTAACCGAGAAATCAGCCATATTGCCATTATTATCTCGCCATTGGATAACGTCAATATAAGAATCAATAATATTGGGCACCGGTATAACATCTAAATCATGTGCCTTAAGCAGCCACGATTGGGGCCAAATCCACGCACCATGAGAAACTAGGTCAGCGACACATGAACGAAAAGTAAAGCCTTCCCTTGCTATATCACGATGAGATAACAAACGAATCAAGGGGCATTGAGAAAACCTGTTATCATACCACACTGAGGTCTTTAGCCCATTTCCAATACGAACCCAGAAGTAAGGACGAATAAGTTCACGAAATTGAAGTAGCTTACGCCAACCTCAACTCATGCCAGCTTTAATAGGGATATCCCAAAAAGAACGACCTTTTAACTTGTACGTATGGATCCAACGAACCCACAAAGAATCCTTTCTTGCAACAATATTCCAGATGTGAGTAGCCATGGGAGCAATATTAAAGGTTTCTAAGTGTCTAAGCCCAAGCCCCCCTTCGTTATTCGAAAGACAAATATTCTCCCACGCTACTATAGCTCTCCCACATTAAATTTCACCATTACACCATAGAAAACCTCTCATGAGCTGTTGAATATCATAAACAATGCCCTTTGGAATAATAAAAACCGAGGCCAAAAATACATGCATAGAAGAAATGACAGACTTACAAAGTTGAAGTCTGCCCGTAAAAGATAACGACTTATTTTTCCAGTCCCCAATCCGATTCCTAGCAGCATCAACAAGGACTTTGCAATCCTTATTCACAAGCCTAGTGGAAATGACGGGAACCCCAAGGTGCTTAACCGGGAGAGTACCTTCCGCAAATGGCATAATATTCAAAATACCAAGCTTAACATGGTTTAAAACGTTAAAAAAATACGCAGTACGCTTTGGAATACTAGGGACAAGACCTGAAGCAATTTTAAACTCCTCAAGAGACTCCATTATAACCTTAGCCGAGTCTACATCACCACGACAAAAGATAAACAGATCATCTGCAAAACAGATATTAACACTACGAAGCTCTTCACAATGATTATGATATCTGAATGTATTTGACATGTTAACTCTCATACGAATAATAAGAGTTAACACCTCCATAACCAAAGTTAACAAATAAGGAGACATCGGATCACCCTGACGCAAACCCCGTTTTCCCATGAAAAACCCGTGAACATCCCCATTAATACTAATCGAAAAAGAAGTGAAAGTAACATAAGCCATAATCCATTTCATCATATTAGCGGGAAACCCAAAACATTTCAGAATGTTACCCATGAAACGCCAGTCAACCGTGTCGTACGCCTTTTGGATATCAATCTTGAATGCACATCTCGGGGGGGCCCTATCCCGATGATAATTATGCATAAGTTCTTGAGTAATGAGAATGTTGTCAAAAATTGTCCTACCCAGAAAAAGTGCCGATTGATTATTACTAACAACCTCCTTTATCCCCTCAATAATCCGATTAGTAAGAATTTTACTAGTACACTTATAAATAACATTGCAACACGATATTGGACGGAAATCATTAACTTTACAAGGAATGGATACCTTCGGAATTAGGGCAAGGAATGTATGATTAATCTCTTTTAAAATTTGCCCATTCGTGAAGAAATCACGAATAGCATTGCAAACATCATTACCAACGATATCCCACCCTTTCTTATAGAATGCGGATGTAAAACCATCCGGAGCAGGAGCACGATCATCACCAATAGAGAACATAGCATGTTTTATCTCGTCATCAGTTACACTTCAGATCATATTAGTGGATGTGTTCTCCGATATAGTGTTCTAAAAAATCCCATGAACATCAAGTTCTTCACAAACCATATCAGTACCAAGAAACATCTCAAATGTTGGACAAAAACATTAGGAACAAATGGCCCCGTAAATTCCACATTCTCCGCATTCACAACAAATGAATATGAGTTCTTTGATTTTGGCTTTTAACAGACTTGTGAAAATAGGCTGAATTGAGTCCCCGACATCCAACCATTCAATTTTAGCTTTTTGTTTTAAGAATCGTTCCTCATCCAACTTAGCATCATTAAATGCTTGTAAATATGCCTCCACTTCATCTCGAAGAACCACATCAGCTGGATTAGCATATAAATCTTGTTTCACCACATCCAACTCATGTCGCAACCTAATGACTTGATCATGTAAATTGCTTTGTTTATGTAAGAGTTTTTGCAACAGTTTTTATTGAGGCCTTTCAACTTACGCATAACCTGTAACATAGCATGACCATCAACATTAGAATTCCAATGGTAAGAAACCAGTTCCTGGAACTCGCCTTTATGCACAAGAAAGTTGTAAAATTTAAATGGTCTGGGTTTGGCACATGTAAGGTCAGGAATTTTCAAGACAGCCGGGGAGTGATCCGATATCCTATACGGATGGAAAACTGCATGAGCACCAGGAAAAGCATCAATAAACTCAATATTCCCCATAACACGGTCAAGCTTTCTCAACAACCCTTCACCACCCCTAGGTTTTTGGTTCCACGTAAAATGTAGACCCGATCTAAATAGGGTCAGTCCTGTACCAACCATTACTTAGTCATAAACCTACGACAATGACATATATATGTATGCATGAAAATGATGAATGCATGAAAACCGACTGTCAGTTCTAGGAAGGCATAGTGACTACCCACTAATCACAGGTCGTGTTTTGAGAGCCTACAGGTCGAAGCCTTGGCTCTGATACCATAACTGTAACACCCAATTTTGATAAATAGAATGTCACGCGTGATTATGGCGTGTAATCAAAGAATACAAGGATAAATGTCTAAACATTACATGACCATAAAAGAAATACCGGAATCAAACATCAGAACTCAAAAAGTAGAACTCATCACACACAAACATAAGTACTGTAAATGAAAGGACTAAACAATGTCCATGGAAATGAGTTTCAAATTATAAATAAATGCATAAAGTAAAGAAGGCTAGGAAGCTTCTAATCCATATGCACGTACGCTTAAAGTCTATGAGCGTCCCTGAGTACCTACCGTTTTGGGAACATGAAAAGGAAAACGGCTGAGCATAACGCTCAGTGCACAGATATACAGATAAAACATGATTAATATAAGAATATAAACATGAAGCAATGGAAAAGACTAAGTCATGGATAACCTGGTTATAATCATAGTAAAACTGGTTTTATAGTTTGAAAAGCCTTATGTTTATCTTGTAAAAACTATTTAACATATTTACCATTAGCCAATATAGGTCATGAATTATCCACATGCATGAATACTTGGAGGGGTGACCTCGTCATGCAAATTAGAGGGGCTGCCTCTAATTTAATATACTGGTTTGGGTAGGAGGGATCAGCTCCTTGTGAAGGATGCAAGGCACACACCACATTCACACTGAATAATCTGTTGAAAACATGTAAACTAGGATGCACCCATACGCCCCACCTGATAATAATAGTATGGCCAAAAGCTGAAAGGGACACCACGAGCTATCACTCCGTCGTGGTGAAGTCATAACACTGGTGCCTCCAGTGTTATGGTTATGGTACCTCCATAACTAGGTGAAACAGGTCATTCATGTATATGGCTTTAGGTATTCTAATTAAACATACGCAATTCAAAAACATATAAAACATATACTGGGGAAAAACAGTTGGCTGCATATGGGGAAATCCTAATAAGGAAGAGTGTCCATACTGAAAGGACGGAGAATCCGTACCTTGTGTCCAGTGAACGAAGAAGACGAACGGAAGAGAGTCCTACTTCGGTATCACTAATGCTACATAAATACATACGTGTATAAGTATCTGATTACTGAGTACGTAACTGGTTTTATATCATGTCTTAGCTTGTTTTATATATTCATGTCATGTTTTACTGATTTAAGCTTTATACTGTGTTTATCATGTATTTAGTCTATTCTGTTTAAGTATTACTTCTAACTTGTATTATTATACTTGTTGTGTAATAATAAGTAACTTTCTAAAAATAGCAGGTTTCCTAAAATAGAAAGTTTCCAAAAATAGATATTTTCCAAAAATAGAAAGTTTCCAAAAATAGAAAGTTTCTAAAAATAGATAAGTTTCTAAAAATAGAAAGTTTCCATAAATAGATTAGCTGCCTTAATTAAATAAGTTTCTAAAACTAGAAAGTTTCCTCAAATAGAAATAAGATGGATTATTAAGCTAATTATATAAGCTTAAGTGTTTATTGATTAATATTCTAAGTCATGTAATTAAATAGTATAGTTTATTAATTATTTTATGTGAATTAAATAAACTATAGGTTAAAGTATTTAATTAAATATAACATGGTTTAATCAAATAAAGGCAAAAATACTTAGGTTAAAACATGTATTATTATCTATTAATAATATAACCTAAGTCATGTAAATTAATTAATTATAAATCATGATTTTAATAATTAATTAATTATATAGTCCAATTAAATGGAAATTACTTAGGTTAAAATTCATGTATTAATAATAAAATTAATAACCTAAGTCATGTATAAATTAAATTAATTATGTACATGTTTTAATTAATTTAATTTAAGTCTTGCAAAAATAAACTTGTACCTATAATTAATCTTGTAAAAAGTGACCCATGAACCAAACCGTGTTTTAATCTAAAAATGTATGAACCGGACCGGTTTAAACCCGTGAACCGGCAACCAAACGCACCCTTGGTCAAAACCTAGCCGCCGGCTAGCCAAAAGTTTCCACCGGCTAGCCGGTGGTTACCCTTGCTGTCGCGCTAGGGTTCCCCCTGCCTGCCTTATTTAGCCACCGGCATAAGCCGGTGGTGATTTTTGTTCTTAGCCGAGACCCAGCCGACACAAACATACCCCGACCGAGGTCGGGGTTCCTCCTTTTTCCTGCTGCCGAGACACAAGACCACCACACCGAGACCTTGAGGTCTCGGCGGTGCGAATCAAAAACAAACCGAGACCCCCTTGGGGCTCGGTTCATGCGTCAGCCAACAAACAAATGATTTATAAATCAAAATCATAAAAAGAAAGAGGTTTAGGGTTTACACAGATCACGTGAATCAAAGAGGGATGAACACACAAAAATCCTTGCAATAAATCGAACACCAAAATAAAACAAACACACCTTGTGTGTGTGTTAAACCCGGCGGCTAAAGGAGGAGAAGAAAATGGATTAGGGTTTTAATTATTTTCTAAATTCTTGAATTATGAAAATAGTTTTCCCTTGATTTCATGTTTAGTAAAGTTTGCATGGGCTTGGCCCTTTTTCTTGTTGTAGCCGCGGGTAAGGGGGCCCACAAGGGGTAACCCGTACTTTTCTCGTGACTAATATTTAGTGTGTTCTCGTGTTCGTGTTTTGCGTTATTTAAATAGTTATCGCTCGTGTCTTATTATATTTATTCATGATCGTAATAATTATACATACATACGTAATACTAAGCTCGTGATTAATTTACGTTCATGATTTCATGTTCGTATGTTCGTGATTATAATTATTATTGAAATAATTATCGTGTCTTAATACGTAATAAATACTTATCGTGTTATAACACGTACGTAATACTTGTAATTCTTGTTCGTGAAGCGTAAACATGCTATAAAAGGAAAGTTCTAATCATGTACGTACGATCGTAAGGTTACTATTCATGGTAAAAGCATGCGGGTTTTACAACTCTTCCCCCCTAAAAAGAATAATTCATCCCCGAATTATAGATAAAGTAAACTGGAAAAGAAGAACATACCCGAATTAAAAATATGAAATGAGGGTAAGAATCCCGGATAGACTCCTCTGTTTCCCAAGTGGCTTCCCGCTCGGTATGATCCCTCCAAAGGATTTTGACGAATGGAATCGTCTTCCTTCTCATGACTCGTTCTTGTCTCTCAAGAACTCGTTCGGGTTCTTCTATGAAAGTGAGATCTTCACGAATCTGTTCCAGTGGATACTGAACCATGTGAAGGGGATGATACTGGTACCCTCTGAGTAAGGACACATGGAAAACATTGTGAACATGAGAAAGCTGTGGAGGTAACCTAAACGGTAAGATACTTCACCGACTCGTTCAATGACATCAAACGGTCCAATGAATCAAGGACTGAGCTTCCCTTTGATTCCAAAACGTCTAACACCACGTGCCGGTGAAACCTTAAGGAAAACGTGATCTCCTACGTTAAAATGTAAGTCCCTACGATGCTTGTCTGTATAACTCTTCTGACGTGACCGTGCTTCTTGCAGTTTCTTCTTAGCTACTGCGACCTTCTCATTAGTCAGCTCTATCATTTCTGGTCCTTCAAGTGTTCGCTCACCAACCTGATCCCAGCAGATTGGGGCGCGACACTTTCTGCCATACAACATCTCGAAAGGAGCACACTTGATACTTGCGTGCCAACTTTTGTTGTATGCAAACTCCACTAAACAGATATAATCGTCCCAATCACCCGTCCATTCCAACGCACATGAACTCAACATGTCTTCCAATGTCTGAATCGTTCGCTCCGACTGCCTGTCTGTTTGAGGATGAAAAGCCGTGCTAAGCTTAAGTTGTGTACCCCAAGCTTTCTGCAGACTTCTCCAGAAACAGGAAGTGAAACGAGGATCTCTGTCTGAGACGATGCTGGATGGAGCACCGTGAAGTCTCATGTCTCCCTTCTATAAGTATCGGCGAGTTTACTGACCAAATATTTTTGCGGGTCGGTAAGAAATGAGCTGTTTTGGTAAGTCGATCAACGATAACCCAAATTGCATCGTGCTTCTTCTTTGTCAGCGGAAGACCAGTAACAAAATCCATGGTGATTTTGTCCCACTTCCACTCTGGAATATCTAACGGTTGAAGAAGACCGCCAGACCGCTGATGCTCAATCTTAACCTGCTGGCAGGTAAGACATTTGGAGACGTAAGTTGGAACATCCTGTTTCATACCACTCCACCAAAAGTACTGCTTGATGTCATGGTACATCTTGGTCGAACCAGGATGGATAGAGAATGGGGAGCTATGAGCCCCAGCTAACCATGCTTCCTTGAGTTCTTGATCATCAAGAACACAAAGTCTCGTGCCCTGCCATAAGATACCATCTGCGTCTACTCGAAATACTGTCTGCTTCTCCAAATTCTGAATTATCGCCCAGATTTCTCCATCATCTTTCTGTGCTTCCTTGATCTTAGAGAGTAACTCGGGTTCTACTCTTAAATTAACCCAGTAACCGTGCTGTCCACGTACCATGATCTCTATGTCTACTTGCTCCAAGTCTCTTATGATTTCCTCCTCAATTTTAATGTCGTTTATCATTCCGGACTTTCTGCCAAGGGCATCTGCCACTACATTCGCCTTGCCGGGATGATACTGCAGATTAATGTTATAATCCTTCAACATCTCTAACCATCTCCTCTGTCTCATGTTCAGTTCACGCTTAGTGAAGATATACTTCAAGCTCTTGTGATCCATGAAAATTTCACATGATTCTCCATACAAGTAGTGCCTCCATATCTTCAATGCAAACACGACTGCTGCAAGTTCCAAGTCATGTGTAGGGTAATTTTCCTCATAAGGCTTAAGCTGTCGTGAAGCTTAAGCGATCACTTTCTCATGTTGCATGAGAACACAACCAAGTCCCTTCCCCGATGCATCATTGTAGATCTGAAATCCACCTGTACCAGATGGGAGAGTAAGAATCAGTGCAGATACTAGCTTCTGCTTTAGGTCTTCAAAGCTCTTCTCTCGTTCTTCAATCTAGACGAATTTCTCCCCTTTCCGCATCAGTTTGGTCAATGGTAGTGCTAAGCGGGAAAAGTTCTCCACGAACCTACGGTAATAACTAGCTAAGCCTAAGAAACTGCGGACTTCAGTTGCTGATGTCGGCCTTGGCCATTTGGTAATAGCCTCAACCTTCGCTGGATCCATCGTGATTCCTTTTGTTGATACAATGTGACCTAAGAATGCCACCTTGTCTAACCAGAACTCACACTTGGAGAATTTAGCATACAGCTGCTTCTGGCGAAGAATCTGTACTACTGTACGAAGATGGTCTTCGTGTTCCTCCTTGGATTTGGAGAAAATCAGGATGTCGTCAATGAAGACAATGACGAACTTGTCCAGAAATTCATGGAAGATTCTGTTCATCAAATCCATGAACACTGCTAGAGCATTGGTAAGGCCAAATGGCATGACTACAAATTCTTAGTGGCCATAACGTGTACGGAAAGCAGTCTTGGCGATGTCCTGCTCCTTAACCCGTAGCTGATGATAGCCCGACCTAAGATTAATCTTGGAGAAATGTTTGGCCCCTTGGAGTTGGTCAAACAGATCATCTATACGTGGTAGTGGATACCTATTCCTGATGGTAATCTTGTTGAGCTCGCGATAGTCTATGCAAAGACGCATACTGCCGTCCTTCTTCTTAACGAATAAGACCGGTGCGCCTCATGGAGATGCGCTCGGTCGATTAAATCCTCGTTCCAGAAGTTCTTGCAATTGATCCTTCAACTCCTTCAACTCTATGGGAGCCATGCGATAAGGAGCCTTGGAAATCGGCTCAGCTCCTGGGATGAGCTCGATATTAAATTCTACTTCACGTGCAGGTGGTAGGCCCGGTAGTTCTTCTGGAAATACATCTGGAAATTCTGACACTATCGGCTGATCCTGAATTGATGGGGATTCAGCATCCATGTCATGAACAGTAGCTAGATAACCCTCAAAGCCATGTGAAAGTAATGCACGTGCTTGCAGGGTTGATATGATTTGTACAGACCTGCCGGGTACGAACCCATTGTGAATGTACTCTGGCGCATTAACATCATCGAAGATGACTCGATATGAATGGCAGTCTATGGTAGCATGATGCTTGGATAGCCAATCCATGCCCAAAATCATGTCAAAATCATTCTTGTCCAGCAGAAGTGCGTCAACAGGACGAACCTTGTTGTCAAACTCTAGGGGAAGGCTCTTGTACACATGGGTTATGCGTACAGAGTCTCTCAAAGGCGTGGAAATACTCAGTATATTCTCTAGTGGCATGGGGAGTATCCTAACCTTCGTAGCATAAGCAGTATAAATGACCGAGTGAGTAGCACCCGTATCAAACAGAACACATGCAGCTTGACCATACATATACAAGATTCCAGTGATGGTACTTGTAGACTTGTTGGCCTGATCACGAGATGTCATGTAAACGCATCCACTGGTAGGAGGCGGATTGGTATCAGCATGTCTCGATGTACCCTCCATATCGCCCTTGCGGCAATCCTTCATGTGGTGGCCAGGAAGACCACACTTGTAGCATGCGTCGCTTTCGCGGCGACATGGCCCTGGATGCCTACGGTGGCAAGGAGAGCAAAGAGGATGAGTATATCCTCCAACAGGTGTCCTGACTGGTTGAGAGCCTGATAAAAACAATATACATGAGACATGATAATAGGTACAAAGGACAATGCGGATAATCGTAAGATTGAATACCAGTGATAGCTAGACGGTTAGGCTGTGAACCTCTCTGGTTCTGGTCCCTTCCGTTACCATGATTCCTGGTAGAAGATTTGCTAATGTGTCACAATTAAGAGTTATAACATGTAATCATGAGAAAATGAGTAAGTATAAGGACCTGCTGTTGTTGGAGTGTGCAGCGTTGTTACGGTAATTATCATTACCGCCACGCTTGTTCGTAGCAGAACGGTCGTTAGTCTGACCGTTTCCCTTGGGCTGATTAGGCTATTGCTGAGTAGCCGGCTGAGACCGGTCCCCAGTCTTCTGCCTGGAAGATACAATTTAAAGAGATGAAATATTGACATATACTGAAAGAATACGGATTGGCCACCGGTAGAATATGAATGTTTACCTCTTATCAGGTCTCTCTGCTTCCCCGAACTCATCTCTTTCCTGCAACATCTCCAGCTTACGTGCTGTATAGGCCACTTGTGCTACCGTGTTGACCAAGTTGTTTGCGACTGATGTACGAAGAGCCCACCTGAAGTGATGTGCTTGCTCTTCAGGAGTACCTGCTGCTGCACCAAGGAAACCAGCCAAGCGAAGAAAGTGCTGCATGAACTCGTTGCTATTCTCCCCAGCTCTCTGTTGGATCCCATGTGTAACACCCCCAAATTTACACAAATCAATACAGCGGAAGACTCGTTGGTGTTACGGGATAGCACATTACTCACATCATAGACAACGCTTGAAAATCGCGTCGTTTAATAATAAAGCATTTCCATTCATAAATATCAATTTTACATAGGTCCCAAGTCATAGTATTTCATACAATTTTTACAAAATATTTGAATGGAAATTGTTATTTAAGTGCGGGCCATGAATTCTTGTTGTCTTCCCGAGAATTACCTTCAAGTACCTGAGATAATACATGTTAAAAGAAAAGGTCAGCGATAACGCCGAGTGAATTCATAGAGTTTAATAAAATCCATAAATATAACATCGGTATAAAATTATTACCGAAAATCATTTTGTACAAATCTTTGTAATAGGCCATAAAATAGCCAAAGTCATTTTATATAAATCCTTATCAAAAATCATAATATAGGCTTTCGCCTTCAAAACCATTATACGAACCAATGTCGTATAAATATCATACAATACGTTTTATAATGTCGTGTAGAGTTAAATAAAAACCGTTATATGAATATGGTTATGTAAAACCAAAACCAAAACATAATATCAATAATATGACCCCGTATTGCTAGTCAGGCAATATATCGTAATTCGGTGCGTATAGCAGTATTTCGTTAATTGGACTATTATAAGCCGCATGACATTGATACCTTACTACAACAAACAACGGGTAGCTAACACGACAATCATTTGCCCATCTAAAACAGCGTGTCGTCACAATAATCACGCTTATAGAAATCTTCTCATACATAAATTCACTTACCAATCAATGTGGCACGACGGGGATCAACCGTCAAGGCGCGAACTGGGGTGATCGTCCCCAAATAGAACCAAATCCCGGTAGTTCACAATTCATGCTAATGGGACTTTTAGTGACATAACCTAACTTTAATAATCCATTTCATTTCATCTGACGGGTCATTTAATCATTCATCGGGTCATACAATCATTCGGGTCCAAATCAATAAACAAACAATCGGGACAACTAGTGTCCTATTTTAGAAAAACTAACATGTTATCTCCCTCGCGGGTTTATAAAACATTTCATAAAAACATTTAAAATAGTGCGAGGCTATGAACTCACGTTGATGTGGGAAAGCGGGTTATCGACAATTCGGATGTACGGTACGTGCTTCAATCACGGAAACCTAGACAAATAATACTTGTCTTAGACTTTTGTCCAATGACTTTATCAAAATAACAATTATGTATACATATGATGATTTTATATATATGATGATGATCAAGTGGGTTTATGCATTCTCATTTACTCATTTTATTGTTATATGTTGGTAACTTTTATACTAGTTTACTAGTTTTACTTATTTATATTTTGAAGCCCAATGGGCCTATTACAAGCCCAATACTATTCATTAGCCCAATTATACTTTTATTATCAGTATTATACTTTTCATGTTGGGCCCAAGTGGGTTAAGCCTAATAAATAAGTTTATAAGTGTTTTACCAAATTAGTCGGGTTTATTGTCCATTAAGGCTACTTTGGCCCGTTAATGTCTGTATGTTGTAAAGCTCGGGTTTTATCGGTTTTTACTTGTTTTATATGTTTATATATCAGTATGTGAGTATATAAAAGTTTACATTAGACGGGTCCAACCGTCTAAGTTTTATTTAACAAAAACGTTAATCTTTCGGTTTTAGCCGAAAAGACGTAAAACTTAGTGTATAGTTTTTATAACTTATAAAACTTACCAAACTACCATTTTTATATAATGTCCATTTATTTATCCTTATGCATTTTTATATAAATGAAATATATAAGTTAGTGGGTTCTAATTCACATTTTATACTATATTTATTTGAGTGCTTATATAATAATATTAAACTTTAATTCTTCAAAATCTGATTTTTAGTTTCATCTTCACCATTTTTATCATATCTTGAGTTCTATAAGGAGATAGAAGCTCATTTTTGGATGTCATAAACTTAATATTATGTTCTACAAATAAGTTAGTTATAGCTACTGCTCATTCCATGTCTAGCTATCCTTAACAGTCTCTACAAAACAGACTATTCAGATTGGCACACTAATCTTGTTTTGATCATATCTCACTCATTTTTATGATTCCATTGCATGGCCAACTCTCACATGTGTATGACATCTATTACTTACTGTAAATTGATTCCACCATGCCATTTTATCAGTTTAACCTTTGGTTACTTACTGTTTTTATACAGCCATCATTCTAAGCATGATTTTAACCTTGTTACCTATGGTTTTTCATCTCTTTAATCATATATATCAACACTTGATCCCCATACAACATTTTTATCATCATATATTCATCATATACATATACAATAAGAAAGAAAATACATGATTACTGATTTACTTATTTTCATACACCCGAAGGTTATCGTAGTTCCAGGCGAAGTGTGAATGGAAATCCGCATTTATGTCTCAAGTTTGATGCTCGAATAAAAATGTTTAGATTTTTATATTTAAAACTAATAATTTTAAAGACTAACATTAAACTATATTAAAGAGATAAGAATGAAAATTAAACTACAATTATAAAACGATATAAGAGCGACAATAATAATAATAAATAAATAAAAATACTATTTATTACGTAATACGTACTATTGTAAGAACAAATTGCAAATACCACAGTTAAATGCACAAAATACAAAAAAAGGTAAAACGCAAATTTATTCTACAAATTCAAAGTGCAAAATACAAAATATAAAACTGAAGTAATTTTTATAAACCTAAAAATGCGATTCTATTAAAACTTCAAATTGTAATTTTATAAAAGTAAAAGTAAAAAAAATGAATTTATAATATCTGAATTCTATTACTTTGTTATAAGTTTATACTAACACAAGTATAGTCCAAATTTAAATCAACAAAAGAAAATGGCCCAACAAAAAACTTCGATTCATAATTCTAATCAGAATATAGCTAGTGTTATAAATGGACCTAACTGATTTTAAAATCCAATTACTTCTAAAAAAAAAACTCAAACGCTACAAGAGCAATACCAAAAGAATGAACTCATTCAATTTTAGTTATTGAAAATCTCAATTTATCCCATTTTTTTAAAATTCTGTTAAGTTGACTATTTCAAATATCAAATTTACTATCTAATCTGAATGACTACACTATATTAATTCCAACAGTTCAAGCTATTTTGTTAAACCCCCTAAAATGCAAATCTAAAGGAATAACCACTAAATAACTAAGATTTACACCGTTCTAATGCATAGCTATTCTATTAACATTAAAAAAAAGGTTTATAATTTCTACTACTAGAATTAATGAACTGATATATTCTAATTATCTAATGGGCTTAACAAATCCATGTGCAGCTAATCTAACTCCTAAACCAAAAATAGCCATAAACGAGTAATATAAGCAGAATTTAGAACTAATGAATTTAATAAAGCTAAAATAAAATTGATCCTAAACCAATATTGAGCCAAAGCTTATCAAATAGATTTACACTACAAGAAAACACAGAAGAATAAAAACGGTACCCCGCTAAAGCTGTGTGTCTTCTTCAATCAAACTTGAGTACAAAAGTAATAACAAACTGTGTTGAATTTATTCATCTCATAAAACTGGAGTAAAATGAAGAATCGAATCTCATATATGCTCGATCTACGCTACATATGAAAGACAGGAAAAAGGTAAATATAAAAAAAATGAAAGATGCGTCTAATCTACCTTAACTAACTAAAAGAAAGAAAAAAAAATGAATGATGATGGCTGCTTATTTTCTACGCAGCATATATCTCCTCTTTTGGGCCTTTCTTTTTCTTTTTTCTTGGGCTTCGTAAATTTGTTGCGTCCTTCTTTTCCCACAGATCTGTTCTCTTTTGCTAAAAATGGAATAGGGGCCTTGTGGGCTTAGTAATTGCTGGGCCAAAATTGTTCATTGTTGGGCCTGTATGGCTGTTATACCATTTAATTAATATCGGGTCGGTCCGACCCATATAAATGAAGTCGGGTCGGCCCAATAAAAGAAGAATGCATCGTCGGACTCGATTTTCCGTGCTCTTTCCATTTATCGTGCTCGTTTTTGGCTCTATGGCTTCGCTTTTGCTCCTTTTCTTTAATATCCGTACCTACAATAATAAATAACACATATAAACGATAAATGCACTAAAAATACCCGTTTTTCTATTTATTATACCAAAAAATGAAGGGATCTAACACTAAAATCATGACTAATTCCATGTTTAACACACTCCTACACTTAAAACGTTGCTTGCCCCCAAGCAACTACTATCACAAATGCTAAGTCCAAAATCAAATTAAAACTACCTTATTCAAAATCGCCTTTCTAATAAAATAAAAATAAAAATTCAAAGTGACCCGCCATGCTCGACTTTTTATTCAAGGTATAAGGATCATAGAACGGGAAACACACAAACTGGGTGTCTCCAGGGAATAAATATCGTCATCCTCTTTTTATTACTCCCAACTAAGCTAAGATTCCTTGTGCAAACGTTTGGCAAAATGCTAACACTACTTATACTAATAACCTATGTAAATATAACGTTTCACTCCTATAATTATAAAAGACTAGGCAAGTGTGTTCATTTTCAAATTTTTGATTGTTCAAATCGATATTTGTTATGGTTGCTAATCATCTAAGTGGAATATTAGTCTCACCGAGTATCACGAGATTTAAGAATCAAAAATGGCCTTTCCCATGTAGCGGCTTTCTTCTCGGGACGTCCCAACCTCATCGGTTAAGTGCCCGGGCTTTTGACACCCCACGGAGAATAGTACCGGGATTGGCGGGATTTTGAAATCAAAGATCTTGAAATCACCGCTAAGCTAATAAAAGACACTTAGATGAAAAAACAACGACGGTAATTAGAGAATGAAGATTCAAAGGAGAGATCACTCCATGTAGCGACTTTCTTCTCAGCTTGTCCTTTAGCAAAGCTTAGGAGGCTAGGTTTTTACACCCTCGAGAATAGTATCGGAGCTCACGGGACCTTTGACTTCTACATTCTCAATTACCGTCTAAACTCTTATAAAAAAATGACGAATTCTAGTTCAACTTCGGATTTAAATTTGAGAAAAAGCAAGTTTCTCACAATTATAAATAAAGCAACAAAAACATAAAACTCATATTCATATTTTTTTTTCTTTTCTTTTTTTTTCTTTTTTTTTCTTTTTGCTTTTTTTTTCTCTTTTTTTTTCTTTTTTTTTTTCAACGTATTTATTCACGCAACATTATTTCAAATTAAAGAAAGTATGCTTTCACTCAAATTTAAATAAAAAGTTGAACTAGAACTCTATATCAAAATTGCATAAGAATTTATTTTTGCATAACAACACAATTTTTAACGTTCAAAGGCTTGAGAAAAAAAACACACTTATTTAATCTAGTTATAATCTAGGAGGAAAAGCCATAGGTTACTAATATAAGCTCTAAAGAGAACCAACTACTCCACGTTTAGCATTTTTATTTGCACAATTCCTAAAAGCTTAGTCTAAAAGTTAAGGGAGCAGCCAGATCAACACTTAGGCAGAGTCGGGATCCCCTTTGTTCTAGCCTACGGGACAAGTCAATCACGCACGGTCAAAAACGTTTTATTATGATTAATAAAATAAAATAAAAACAAACAGACATTTGATCAAAATAGGATGCAAGAGGGCAAACAAGTAGGCATGAATATGATCAATATGATATAAACCCCCTACACTTAGAACCGAACATTGGCCTCAATGTTCAAAAGTGATAAGGTGTTACCCCTACACTTAAGAACACAAAAGGCAAATGCTAGAATTCCAAGTGTAAGAAGGAGAACACAATCAGATATGCATGGACAAAGATGAGAACTGAGTACTCCCCTTATATAGACATGAAGATCGATCGGAGACTGAATGAAGAAGATGATGGAAAACAACAACATCAACCCTCTGAAAATCTTCTCGATCCAAGGGAACCTGCACACAAAAAACAAACACCAACAAGCACACATGGAGAGAAGCACACGCCCCTACACTTATGTTAGAAAATAAATAAAAAGGATAGATCATCGGGTTGCCTCCCGAGAAGCGCTTGTTTTTGTTAACCGAGTCACGAGCCTGACTCGACCCCGAATTAAATAGTCCATGGGGGAGCAAGAGAATCACCACTGGCTCAAAACAGATATGCCAGGGTCAAAGATCTTATCCTCATTACCGGATGAGAATAAAGAAGAAGAATCCACAGAAGAAGTGAAGAAAAGCAGAAGGATTCTTATAACATACGAGAAATAGGTATAAAGGCGATCCTTAAGAATACTCGTCTTCGCCAAGGGCGGGAGGGTGGGAGAAAAAGATATCAAAGTGTCACCCGAGGACACTTGATAGAAACTCAAAGCAAGAGTTGATGGGATAATAAGTAAAACATCACAAGAAATAGCAACATCAACGTCTCCTCCGGGATCAAAACACTCATCCTCATTTCCCGGTATGAAATGAGGAGAGTAAAAGCTATACATCACCCGCTTGGGTGTGCACGCGGTAGGACGGGGTGGCAACATAGTATGAGAAATATCAGAAGACATATCTACCACCCTCGTCACCTCTGCAGACCGAATCAAACGGAAGGTAGGGTCAAATCTCTCCACCTCCTCTACGATGGGAGGTGGCATGGCTAACAAAGAATGCTCATCAATAGAAATAGAGTCGGAGCTATCAATGTCCTCAATCCCCTCTTCAAAGAGAGGATACACCTCACCAGAGATGTAGGCGTCATCAAAATCAAATAAAGGGTTCGAATAAATCTTGAAAGTTTCCTTTTGAACGTCTTCATCGGATAGTGACTCGTCATCACTAGAAGTAAAATCATCATCGAGATCAAAAAGGGGATTAGAGAAAGCCAAAGAATCGTCTCCCAAGATGTCGGTGGGAGGTAATGAATCATCACTAGAAAGAGATTCACACTCATCGTCACTATCGGAAGCAACCGTAGGCTCACTTTGGATTGGAATAAGAATCTCATCACAAGGAATAGTGATAAGACCCTCATCCCCCATGATGAGAGAGGCATCGGTCTCTGTAGTGGAAGAATCGAGAATAGGAGTGGTAGAATCCTTAGGCTCGAGAGCCGGCAAGTCGAGAGAAGGAATGACAATTGCACTAGGACATTGAGCACAAAAATCATTCCAAGAAATAGTATTCTCGTCGTCATCATCATCATAATAGTAAGAACTCACAAGAGGAGGAGTATAATCACTAAGATTAGATACTTGCTCTTGTCGTTGTCGTTGTCGCTGTTCCTCCTCATTTGCTTCTTTTAGAAGAACAACGGCTTCTTGAAGTTGCAAAACAATGGCGTGTGTTTCGTCTTTCAAAGCATTGAGTTGTTGAATTCTCTGAGAGGATTGATGATTGATGGTAGGATGTGGGGGCTCACAGTTACGAAAACCAGAATTATAGCACGGATGTGGCTCATAGGAAGTCATCGGTTGAGAAGAATTAGAACACGGATTTGGTTCATAATAATCCATCGGTGAAGAAAAATGAGGACACGGATTTGGCTCATAATAATTCATTGGCTGACAATACGAATTATCGTGAGGGCCCCCACAATGATTGCAACACGGGTATTGGGAAAAACCCGGTTCATGTTGCGGATAGGGATTGTCATAGACGGGAGGGGGGGGGGAGAAAGTATTCTAAGAGGAGAAGTACGAATTCGTTGAATTGCAAAATGGACAAAATCCAAATTGTGTATTGTCGATATCAAAACCACACCGCTCACAAATACACCATTGACATGTTTGAAAACCATGCCATGGTCTCCCACACCGAACGCAAGACGAATCCATGAAGAATTATAAATAAGAGGGGTTGAGAAAAAGAATTAAACACAATAGAGGATAAAGAGGAATATTTTTTTAAAACTTTTTTTTAAATATATATATGATATATATAGTAATAAAGAAAATAAAATAAAATAAGAAAATATTTTTGATTTTATAAATTTTATATATATATTTTTTTTTTGGATTTTTAAAATTTTTTATTATATATATACAAATACGAAAATAAACTTTCAAAAAGAAAGGATCTTCAAGTCACCAACTAAAAACACAACGCAAACATCGCTACACACAGAGCCGGCAGCGGCGCCATTTGATTTACTCATTTTCGTACACCCGAAGGTTATCGTAGTTCCAGGCGAAGTGTGAATGGAAATCCGCATTTATGTCTCAAGTTTGATGCTCGAATAAAAATGTTTAGATTTTTATATTTAAAACTAATAATTTTAACGACTAAAATTAAACTATATTAAAGAGATAAGAATGAAAATTAAACTACAGTTATAAAACGATATAAGAGCGACAATAATAATAATAAATAAATAAAAATACTATTTATTACGTAATACGTACTATTATAAGAACAAATTGCAAATACCACAATTAAATGCACAAAATACAAAAAAAATGTAAAACACAAATTTATTCTACAAATTCAAAGTGCAAAATACAAAATATAAAACTGAAGTAATTTTTATAAACCTAAAAATGCAATTCTATTAAAACTTCAAATTGTAATTTTATAAAAGTAAAAGTAAAAAAATGAATTTATAATATCTGAATTCTATTACTTTGTTATAAGTTTATACTAACACAAGTATAGTCCAAATTTAAATCAACAAAAGAAAATGGCCCAACAAGAAACTTCGATTCATAATTCTAATCAGAATATAGCTAGTGTTATAAATGGACCTAACTGATTTTAAAATCCAATTATTTCTAAAAAAAACTCAAACGCTACAAGAGCAATACCAAAAGAATGAACTCATTCAATTTTAGTTATTGAAAATCTCAATTTATCCCATTTTTTTAAAATTCTGTTAAGTTGACTATTTCAAATATCAAATTTACTATCTAATCTAAATGACTACACTATATTAATTCCAACAGTTCAAGCTATTTTGTTAAACCCCCTAAAATGCAAATCTAAAGGAATAACCACTAAATAATTAAGATTTACACCGTTCTAATGCATAGCTATTCTATTAACAGTAAAAAAAGGTTTATAATTTCTACTACTAGAATTAACGAACTGATATATTCTAATTATCTAATGGGCTTAACAAATCCATGTGCAGCTAATCTAACTCCTAAACCAAAAATAGCCATAAACGAGTAATATAAGCAGAATTTAGAACTAATGAATTTAATAAAGCTAAAATAAAATTGATCCTAAACCAATATTGAGCCAAAGCTTATCAAATAGATTTACACTACAAGAAAACACAGAAGAATAAAAACGGTACCCCGCTAAAGCTGTGTGTCTTCTTCAATCAAAGTTGAGTACAAAAGTAATAACAAACTGTGTTGAATTTATTCATCTCATAAAACTGGAGTAAAATGAAGAATCGAATCTCATATATGCTCGATCTACGCTACATATGAAAGACAGGAAAAAGGTAAATATAAAAAAAATGAAAGATGCGTTTTAATCTACCTTAACTAACTAAAAGAAAGAAAAAAAAATGAATGATGATGGCTGCTTATTTTCTACGCAGCATATATCTCCTCTTTTGGGCCTTTCTTTTTCTTTTTTCTTGGGCTTCGTAAATTTGTTGCGTCCTTCTTTTCCCACAGATCTGTTCTCTTTTGCTAAAAACGGAATAGGGGCCTTGTGGGCTTAGTAATTGCTAGGCCAAAATTGTTCATTGTTGGGCCTGTATGGCTGTTATACCATTTAATTAATATCGGGTCGGTCCGACCCATATAAATGAAGTCGGGTCGGCCCAATAAAAGAAGAATGCATCGTCGGACTCGATTTTCCGTGCTCTTTCCATTTATCGTGCTCGTTTTTGGCTCTATGGCTTCGCTTTTGCTCCTTTTCTTTAATATCCGTACCTACAATAATAAATAACACATATAAACGATAAATGCACTAAAAATACCCGTTTTGCTATTTATTATACCAAAAAATGAAGGGATCTAACACTAAAATCATGACTAATTCCGTTTTTAACAATTACATAATCAAAATAACAAGAGGATGGGAAGAACAATCTTTATACCACCCAGATTATGTAGGTTGTGATCAAGACATGGATTTTGATCACACAACTTGTGATAAATCAACACCAATCTTCTAGGCCACCATTACTTGTAAACTTTATGTAGAAATCAGCTCTTGTACATCATCAAATCACCCTCTTGGATGCTATAATCACCTACAATCTTCAAGGCTTCAAAGGTTCTTCATCTTATGTATGAATAACATAGGATTTGGTGGTTGAATTTGATCAAAATGGTGGTGGTGGTGATGTATATGGACGGAAAAGGGGAGGGAATAGAGAGAATTTTTGAGTGGTTTGCATGTTTATGTGTGAGAAATGGTTTTGGTTTGCTTGTTTTGTGGTTTGTTGTAGCTTACATGTTAAGCTTACAATGACAAGTGTTTAAGCTTGTTAGTTAAGCTTGGACACCTCATGGGGTGAGGTGGTGCATACTTAGCCATCCCATGTGTGGGGGTGGGACAAGTTTATCTTGTCTCATCCCCATTTATTTACGGGTACTCCTCGATTCTAGTTTCCTCGATTTGCGTGCCCTCGGGTCGTTTTATGAAAAGCGTTTTTATAAATTATGAATCAACGGCACAAAACGAATCTAATAAAAATTGTCTCATAAAAAACGGAGTTCGAAAACGTAAATACGTAATCCTAAGGTTTCCGGTTTAGTCGTAAAGGACGTTAAATTAAAATCGTATGTCCTAATCTCTTCTCGTAAATTTGTGAGTTTATGAACCAACTCAAAATTAAAATCCCAAAATAATATTCACGGATAAATTTATTTCCTGAAATGTCGGACTGTCACCAAAACGGTGTATGTAAACGTAAGCACGTAACGTAGAATCCTCCGGTTTAAACGTAGTCGATGCTACTTCAAGACGTAAATCCAAATTTCTTCCCAAAAATAAGTGAGTTCATAATATAACATTAAAATAATGTTTTTAAATAATATTTGAGAATAAAATATAAACCATAAATTGATGGATTGTCACAACATTTACCCCTAAACAGGATCTTTTTCCTCAAAGATCATCTTATCTTACTACTCGCTTCTTATAGAGTTAAAGCAATGTGGGTATTTCCTCCACATTCGGTCTTTTCTCACAAGTGTAATCCATTACAATACGCGAGTTTCATCAAACATAACTACGGGAATAAGATCAGGCTTATTGTTGACTTACTTTCTCTATCCATGATGTTCACGGGTTTTTGATGAATGCAAGTTTTCGCCGATCTAAACTTTATCAAGAAGAATTCAGATTTTCACTTGATAGACATTCCATCAAGTTCGATATACGAAACATAATTCACGCAGCTCTTGAAGTCCTAGGGTAGATCCAGCTTATATGCCTTTCAAACCAATCTTTCACATCATCTCAATGGTCTCATACAATGGGGACTTATATCTCATGATCTTTCGGATCATCAATTCATTTTTCCATGGTTAAAATTTTTGGCACAACTTCGCTACCCATCTGGCACTTCAAGATCTACATTTCATATTCACATAACCTCCTGCCCATTACCGGCAGTCAATAATCAGATCTTAATTTCAACAATCATTTCAAGTCTCGCGGGTCGGGTATTTTGTAAGGTTAGGTTTGTCATCATAGGAAACCTTAAACCTAAAAGACATGTCCAACTCACATTGGGTGTATGTCGGGTGTCTTCATCCCAACTCCTACTTACAGATGCTCTAATATATATCCTCACAAGATTCGATCTTGATCCTAATACGATAATTATCAACGATAATATCTCCAAAGGAAAATGATTATACGGTTTATTACCAAAGATCAATCATTCAAACATAGAACAACACTTATAATATTTTGTATTGTTACTTTACCTCGTCCCTTCGATTGGGGTGGTACACAGTACTCTCATCAAGATTCGTTCTTAATGACTTCTGAGCAAATCTCTAGAAATTCAATGCGAAGCGAGGATCTTGATAGATATGATCGATACAGGCACACCATGTTTACACAACTCCTTTAAATACAAAAGAGTCAATTTCTTCATCAAGAATCTATCATTAACAGGAATGATATTAGCAGATTTGGTCAGTCTATCGACGATGACCCAAATCGAATCAAATTCAAATGATGACCTTTGCAATAGCTAGACGTTTACTAATGTATGAGGCAATGTCTGCCTTCATAATTTGCCATTAGTACAACTTCTTTAGATAAAGATACGTTTAGTCAGAAATTACATGAATGGAATACATATACTTACGAGATTTCTATATGACTAAATTTCAAAATCCTCTATATTCAGGCAACCACAAGAAGCCTTTAAAACATTTAACGCCATATGCTTCTCAAATCTAATGGTTCACATTAGCCGCGAACCCCTTTTATTATCTATATTATCCTTCTTATAAGCATCAGCTATATTTAAATTGTTCGGCAATTTATTTTGCACCTTCATTATTAAGGAACACATTTTAATTAATTCTTTATTCTTTTTACATAATGCGTCAATATTCATATTCATCTTTCCTCATGAAATAATTATCATGTCCACAATTTAATCAGAAATTCTTTCTTTATATTTTCCAAGTTTTAGTTTCGTCTCAACTATCATTTTCATCAGTTCTGCTCGATTCGACATTTAAAGCGTCGGTAGTTACTACAAGTAACTAAATAATAAAATTTACTTTTTATGAAACGTAAACGCAAAAAGTTTTTAAATTTTCTCAGTTTGTCCAATTATATAAAAATGTTCAAAATAAATTTGAATTTAATTAACACAATTTTTGTTGATTTATCAGAAATAATTAGTAAGATCCGTAAATGTTAGAAAAATCTTTGGTTATACTTTGGTCAAAATTTTCTTAGTTGAAAAGCAAAAATTGTCGTTTCAAATTCCAAGTCATGGTTTAAATGGTTTCCTCAATCCCTCTTAGGTTGTCTTGAGGTATACACAAACATTTACCCCTAAACGGGAGTTTAGTTAAATGTTTTGGGTATAAGGGAATAATCCCTCAAAAGTTCTTTTGTTAAAACATTTGTCAAAACATATTTGCACTTTGTTTTTGGTAAAGCCCAAAGTCTTAAAAGGGCTCTAAATTTTTGAAGAGTCAATATAGATTCCATTATCTATTAATCACACGGTCAAATAATGTAAAGGATTAAGTCTTTAATCACATGTTAAATACTCAAGGTACAAGTTTTCATTGTTCGGCCAATTTAGGGCAGTCTATAACTAATTATCAACTCATTCTTATTCTTATAAACAAACAGATGGTCCTTAATGATCACAAGCATGAATTTATCAAATTACAGCCTACACACGTGATTCACCAAATTTATGGATGCTACATGTGTATTAGTCAATCCAAACGACATCACGTGAAACTCATAATGTTCATTACGAGTTCTGAATGTAGTGATTGGAATAGATAATCTTTTTCGCGGACGCGAAGTTGATGATAACCATGCCGTGGATCAAATATTTAAAACATACTCTAGAACCTCGTAAATTATCGAACAAATCTATCATCTTGGGTAGTAGATATAGATTTTTAATCGTCAATTTACCTAGTTCACGGTAACCAATAAATATAAGAAATAATAACACCATAGCTCTTCATGATGACGAGCTTGGTAGAATAAAAGTCTTCTCCTACAACTCCCTCAGTTGTAGGGTAATTCTTTTAATTTAGATGGTGCTGACGTACAGTGCACATGCCACAAGTGCAGCACCGGGAATATAATCAATACCAATTTCAACTTGCCTTAATGGTGAAAGTCTAGGTAATTCACCAACAAATACCTCCTAATGTTTCAGATAACAGAAACATCTTTTAATACATTTACTTTAAGTTCTTTCTAGTTCACAAGATCTATGATCAGTTTATAACCATTCATGGTAAAATTTCAAGTTTAAATGCAGGATATGGTCATCCATCAGGAATTATTTAGATCACTTTTGATAATAAACATCTTATCATTTAGGGGAATCCTACTCGAGTTCCCATCAATTAAGACAATGTCGTCATGTCATAATCAATCAATCTATTCTACTGGCACTATCAACTTTCCAGTTTCATTACCATTGGTAAGATGTGAATTTCTCAAAAGACTAATAATAACTCATAATCCTTCACAAGTTCAAGGATATCTAGAGACATAACTAACCTTAAAAGAGTAAGGTGCATAATCTACGGGAGAGAATTTCAAATCAGATACAGACGAAAACATTTAACGAATATGAATATATCCCATGTTTTCATAATTTGAGTACATATTCGAAAGCTCCTTGGATCGTTACCCAGGTCATTCAAATGAAATCAAATCAAAAGAAATGATAGGAACGTCGATACATCCAGTCGGGTATCAACACTCGGTAATCAGATACTTTTCCTAAGAATCTCACTACGGGAGAATTGGACAAGAAAGAATTGTCAATTGTCAAGTAAGACAATTTCCATAGATGAGTAAATTCGACTCAGAAGAATAGATGCTACAGGCACATATGTAGGTGTCCCTATCACTATGTCCCTATTTTTCACTTCTTGCAGATCTCATAAAATTTAATCTTTCACAACTTTAAAGAAAATGTAGTGTTTATTAATAATTTCATGGTGACTACTAATCAGCCTTGCATGGTCACTTCCAAATTGTATGTAGGCGCGCAACTATATACAATTTCAAGATTAACGATGCAATACTCAGTTCGTCAAAACTTTGTCATCATGTTTAAAATATATATTCATGCTTAATTCTTAAACAAGCATCAAGAATAAATTTACAAAGATTTTCTTTGTTATGAAAAACAGTTAAGTTTTCCAAGGTGTTTTATAAACAACCTCATTTCGATAACAATCACTTATAAATTTTACTTTGAATAATACTTGTAGTGATGAAAATTCAATTTTTCTCAAGGGATACTGTTTTATCTTATAAAAACAATCAGTAATCTGCAAAAGAGTGATAAAGAGTTGTTCACCAAGAACTAACTACAATATATCAGGAAATGAGCTTAGCCAAATAATCATGAGGTTCATGACCTCGATGGCGCTCAAAAAGAATAATCCACAACGTAACTCATATCGAGATGAGTGCTTGTTCAATGGTTGCATCACTAATGCGAGCATTAGGATGAAGCAATAAAGGATAGATAACATCGATACATGTAGAATTTAGCAATCAAAGGTAGTCTTTTCATTAATCACAAACAAGTCAGAATTGTACTGTAACACATTACGTGTCACTATGTCATACAATTCCAAAAACTCATCCTACCAACTGATGTCTTAGTTAAGTTAGGGATTTTTAAAAGATACCACAATGAATACTAATCTACAAGAGTCATTAGGTGTTCCACCTGTCCCGGAAGATCCATCGGTCCCTATTCAGAAGAAGATTTCTTCAATTTATTTATTGGACACTAGGCATCCTCGTCATTGGACAATGGCCTAGGAACAACCCTTAACTCGAATCAACAATCAATTAAAACCTTATAATTCAATCATAGGACTCAACAACTTCCTCTTAACAATTTCATATTCCATACGGGTTAAATTTTATTTTATTCAAGTTTCAACCAACTTATACTCAATTCGATATCCTACTTCATTCTCCAATACTTTCAACATTTCTACGAATATCAACCATTTTGTTGGGATCATAAATATCCGCAACTTGGTTTAAATCTAGAATAGCTAGTATTCCTACGAGAATAGCTTCGATTGATTTGCTAGGGGAGTTAGGGTTTCTTGTGACAATCTACGTCGTATAAATACCTCGTATAAATATTAAAACAATCATCAAACAATTATGTAATCAAATTACAATATATATATATATATATATAATCCAAGTTATATATATATATATTAAAATAACACTTCTCAGTCTGGCCTTGTCGGTAACTCGGGAATTCTTCGGCACCGTTATAGTCAAAATATTTTTAGACATTTTAAGAAAAATGTTTATAGTTAAAAGATTTTGAAATGTTTTATTCAAAACCTTGTTTTAAAAATCTTTCGTTCTCTATAACGAGAGCTCTGTTACCAAACTGTAACACCCCCAAATTTACACAATTCAATACAGCGGAAGACTCGTTGGTGTTACGGGATAACACATTACTCACATCATAGACAACGCTTGAAAATCACGTCGTTTAATAATAAAGCATTTCCATTCATAAATATCAATTTTACATAGGTCCCAAGTCATAGTATTTCATACAATTTTTACAAAATATTTGAATGGAAATTGTTATTTAAGTGCGGGCCATGAATTCTTGTTGTCTTCCCGAGAATTACCTTCAAGTACGTGAGATAAAACATGTTAAAGGAAAAGGTCAGCGATAACGCCGAGTGAATTCATAGAGTTTAATAAAATCCATCAATATAACATCGGTATAAAATTATTACCGAAAATCATTTTGTACAAATCTTTGTAATAGGCCATAAAATAGCCAAAGTCATTTTATACAAATCCTTATCAAAAGTCATAATATAGGCTTTCGCCTTCAAAACCATTATACGAACCAATGTCGTAAAAATATCATACAATACGTTTTATAACGTCGTGTAGAGTTAAATAAAAACCGTTATATGAATATGGTTATGTAAAACCAAAACACAAACATAATATCAATAATATGACCCCGTATTGCTAGTCAGGCAATATATCGTAATTCGGTGCGTATAGCAGTATTTCGTTAATTGGATTATTATAAGCCGCATGACATTGTTACCTTACTACAACAAACAACGGGTAGCTAACCCGACAATCATTTTCCCATCTAAAACAGGATGTCGTCACAATAATCACGCTTATAGAAATCTTCTCATACATAAATTCGCTTACAATCAATGTGGCACGGCGGGGATCAACCGTCAAGGCGCGAACTGGGTTGATCGTCCCCAAATAGTACTATTATATGCATAAGCGTCTACCAAATCCCGATAGTTCACAATTCATGCTAATGGGACTTTTAGTGACATAACCTAACTTTAATAATCCATTTCATTTCATCTAACGGGTCATTTAATCATTCATCGGGTCATACAATCATTCGGGTCCAAATCAATAAACAAACAATCGGGACAACTAGTGTCCTATTTTATAAAAAATAACATGTTATCTCCCTCGCGGGTTTATAAAACATTTCATAAAAACATTTAAAATAGTGCGAGGCTATGAACTCACGTTGATGTGGGAAAGCGGGTTATCGGCAATTCGGATGTACGGTACGTGCTTCAATTACGGAAACCTAGACAAATAATACTCGTCTTAGACTTTTGTCCAATGACTTTATCAAAATAACAATTATGTATACATATGATGATTTTATATATATGATGATGATCAAGTGGGTTTATGTATTCTCATTTACTCATTTTATTGTTATGTGTTGGTAACTTTTATACTAGTTTACTAGTTTTACTTATTTACATTTTGAAGCCCAATGGGCCTATTACAAGCCCAATACTATTAATTAGCCCAATTATACTTTTATTATCAGTATTATACTTTTCATGTTGGGCCCAAGTGGGTTAAGCCAATAAATAAGTTTATAAGTGTTTTACCAAATTAGTCGGGTTTATTGTCCATTAAGGCTACTTTGGCCCGTTAATGTCTATATGTTGTAAAGCTCGGGTTTTATCGGTTTTTAATTGTTATATATGTTTATATATCAGTATGTGAGTATATAAAAGTTTACATTAGACGGGTCCAACCGTCTAAGTTTTATTTAACAAAAACGTTAATCTTTTGGTTTTAGCTGAAAAGACGTAAAACTTAGTGTATAGTTTTTGTAACTTATAAAACTTCCCAAACTACCATTTTTATATAATGTCCATTTATTTATCCTTATGAATATTTATATAAATGAAATATATAAGTTAGTGGGTTCTAATTCACATTTTATACTATATTTATTTGAGTGCTTATATAATAATATTAAACTTTAATTCTTCAAAATCTGATTTTTAGTTTCATCTTCACCATTTTTATCATATCTTGAGTTCTATAAGGAGATAGAAGCTCATTTTTGGATGTCATAAACTTAATATTATATTCTACAAATAAGTTAGTTATAGCTACTGCTCATTCCATGTCTAACGATCCTTAACAGTCCCTACAAAACAGACTATTCAGATTGGCACACTAATCTTGTTTTGATCATATCTCACTCATTTTTATGATTCCATTGCATGGCCAACTCTCACATGTGTATGACATCTATTACTTACTGTAAATTGATTCCACCATGCCATTTTATCAGTTTAACCTTTGGTTACTTACTGTTTTTATACAACCATCATTTTAAGCATGATTTTAACCTTGTTACCTATGGTTTTTCATCTCTTTAATCATATTTATCAACACTTGATCCCCACACAACATTTTTATCATCATATATTCATCATATACATATACACTAAGAAATAAAATACATGATTACATAATCAAAATAACAAGAGGATGGGAAAAACAATCTTTATACCATCAAGATTATGTAGGTTGTGATCAAGACATGGATTTTGATCACACAACTTGTGATAAATCAACACCAATCTTCTAGGACACCATTACTTGTAAACTTTATGTAGAAATAAGCCCTTGGACATCATCAAATCACCCTCTTGGATGTTAGAATCACCTCCAATCTTCAAGGCTTCAAAGGTTCTTCATTTTATGTATGAATAACATAGGATTTTGTGGTTGAATTTGATCAAAATGGTGGTGCTGGTGATGTATATGGACGGCAAAGGGGAGGGAATAGAGAGAATTTTTTAGTGGTTTGCATGTATGTGTGTGAGAAATGGTTTTGGTTTGCTTGTTTTGTGGTTTGTTGTAGCTTACATGTTAAGCTTACAATGACAAGTGTTTAAGCTTGTTAGTTAAGCTTGGACACCTCATGGGGTGAGGTGGTGCATACTTGGCCGTCCCATGTGTGGGGTGGGACAAGTTTATCTTGTCTCATCCCCATTTAATTAGGGGTACTCCTCGATTCTTGTTTCCTCGATTTGCGTGCCCTCAAGTCGTTTTACGAAAAACGTTTTTATAAATTATGAATCAACGGCACAAAACGAATCTAATGAAAATTGTCTCATCAAAAAACGGAGTTCGAAAACGTAAATACGTAATCCAAAGGTTTCCGGTTTAGTCGTAAAGGACGTTAAATAAAAATCGTAAGTCCTAATCTCTTCTCGTAAATTTGTGAGTTTATGAACCAACTCAAAATTAAAATCCCAAAATAATATTCACGGACAAATTTATTTCCTGAAATGTCGGACTGTCACCAAAACGGTGTATGTAAACGTAAGCACGTAACGTAGAATCCTCCGGTTTAGACGTAGTCGATGCTACTTCAAGACGTAAATCCAAATTTCTTCCCAAAAATAAGTGAGTTCATAATATAACATTAAAATAATGTTTTTAAATAATATTTGAGAATAAAATATAAACCATAAATTGACGGATTGTCACACCATGGTACTCCCTCTTCCGCTTTTCTTGCTCAGCCTTGGGAAAGAACTGTTCCATTACCCTATCCCTGAATTGGGCCCAAGTCAAACCAGCCACCCAATCATCACCTCCCTCAGACGGCTTTAGTGCTATCCACCATGCTAAAACATTACATTCGAACCGGTAGCATGTCAACCTCAACTTGAAGACGGGGTTACAACCCATAGCATCGAAGATCTTCTTAGTGTGAGCCAACCAGCTTTCAGCTGCACTGGTGTCACACCCCACCATGGCGGAATATGGAGCGCGACGTATGGATATCATCACAACATGGCGTGTCTATAGAGATAAATGAATGAAATAAGAAATGTCATAAAATGGTGACACAAATGTCATGACTATCTCAACAATTCAGGAGTCTAGGTAAGTAGGTAACAATCCTACCACTTACCCGAGACAAACAATTAACATAAACAAAGCAAACATATAGGTGTCAACAATATCACTTATTAAACAAACAAAAGAAACGAAGAAGGAACGGGGATCTCCTTCTAAATGCATTCCTACGCAACTCCAAATCCTAGCCACCTATGTTCTCACGCTTAACCATAATATCACCTGAAAGAGACACTAAAACACGTCAACATAAAATTGGTGAGAGTCATAGGTTTAGACTCCAACTCCAAATCAGTTATAAGCTGTGAATAATAACCATAAACCAAAGCACATATGGACAATGTGTTAAAATTATGCATTAACAACTACCATTCAAGATTAACCATACAATCACAATTCCAAGGCTCCAAGCCTTACCAATAACCACAATTTCCAAGGCTCCCAGCCTTACCAATAACCATGGTCCCATAGGCGCCCATACAGCTATGAACCAATCCTAAGGCCCCGCCTTGTCAACATCCCCTTGGTACCAAGTCAAACCACAATAACTGGGATGGTACGTGTCCCCCTGATCCAAATCATAAACACAATCAAGAATCACATAGCAGTTAATCATATAATGTACACACAAGTCCATCACAAACCTTAAAAACATTCACAGCATTCTTTACAAAACCATACAGTGTCTCTTCCATCCTATCTGGAAGTCAAATCATTTATACTCATAAAAACGTGGGACTATGAAACTCACCTGATTGAGCTTGTCCAAAAATCAGCGCACTAGCAAAAAGCTTAAACCATAATTGAATTATTGGGTTTTCTTGCTCCTCCATTGATAGAAACGACTGATATTAGGTTTAGGGAATGCTAAAATCGTTTTTGGGGCTAAAGGGATTAGTATGGGTAATTAAAACTAACCAGAAAGCCTAATAGTACTCAAACTGGGCTCCCCTTCCCTTCCTTAAGCAAAATTCTGCCCAAAACCAAGCCCAACACCCTATGACCGACTTTTTTAATTTAATTACTGTAAATTAACTATTAATTATTATTACCTTAAATTCCCTTAATTTATTTCAACTCCTAAAGCCTCCGAAACCTCAAAACCGCAAAACTAGTCAAATTTACGCGTATACCGTAAAAGAAATAAAAATATACAATTTTATAAAAATTCTTAGAATATAAAATAAACTATATAACTAAGTCCTAAATGACTTAAAACCATCCCGTAATTTATTCCCGTCACTAAATACCTCTTCCGAGACCCCTAAATGCAAAACCCTAAACCGTAAAAATACGATTTTCTATAATACATATACGTATACGTAAAACCACGAAACAACACCATCTCATTTCATATACACTACATTGTGATCTCATGAACATGAAATCATCACACATCGTTTCACTCACAAGGTACCGCGTACCCAAAACGATATCCAAACCACAATCTATACACACCAATTAGCACATAAACACGTAAAGACACGTAACTTGCACAAAATAAAACTACGTGACGAACCTCAAAACCGTGGTTGTCACATCACTCCCTCCTAATAGAAATCTCGTCCCGAGATTTACTCCTTAGGATCAAACACACAATTAACAAATCACATGAGGATACTTGTTCTAAATGAACTCCTCTCATTACCATGTGTACCATAGTTCATGATTCAATTTCCACATATACTAACCAACAATATTTAAATTCATTCCCAAACCCTTGACCTCACAGCCATTAAATCTCACAAGTAACTCTTTGATAAAACAAAGACTCTTATCAACACAAATCTCGAATAACCGTACATGCAAATATGCATTCCCAAACAACATTTACAAATCTTAATACATGAAATATATCATGTATACCACTCATTTCCCCCAGGTAGTTCTATGCTCATAAGCTACTGGTCCGATCTTTCCAAGGATCATAAATGAACCTACAAAACTCTACATCAACTTTTCCATATTACCAAAACATACCACCCGTTACTATGGGTGAAACTTCCTACATAACTTTGTCACTAAACTCTAGTGGTTTCCTCGTTTTCAACATAGAATCTCTCGTGTGCTCTCATCCTTTCCACAAACACCATTTCCACATTAGTAGACTCTTCCACCAATTTTAGTCCACCATAAGGACAACTCACCCTATCCTTCCCTAGAGTGCTTCAAATGGCATTCATCGACTTCTAGTATGATAACTATCATTATATGAAAACTCATACATCCCTAACGAGTTTTCCACCTCCCTCTAAATTAGTTACCCAAGCTCTCAACATGACTTCTATACTTGTAGCAATTTCTCACTTCGTCCATCCATCCCCAATTAGCCTGATATACTCATATCCAATCATGTTCATCCAATCCCTTTAGTCCTTAACCCAAACCACTTAAAAATCCTAATTTCCTTACAAAAGTGACCTATGACGGTATTTCACTTTTTCATTAGTTCATCATAACAAGGATCTTCCAATCCAAATCAACTTATGATCTATACATATCACCAAAAGGACGGTTATCTCAGTTAGTCTACCAACTGCCATCCAAACCCATGCTACAACTACTTCCATTAAATTTGGATAGCTCAATAGTATCACCTATACACTTCCTTCTCACTTTTCTCCATGAAAGATTTTTTTTATACTCAACACTTTTTTTATACATACACAATGTCTTACCTCTAAGGTCATAGTGCTCCTCATCTTGTCTCAGTTATTCCAAGCCCTTCGTCCCTCATGACACATCCCATCTATAACTCCTCATCCATTCGATTATCGATACTAAGCCTTCCAATCAAACAGTATAGGTCAATGCCATTTCCTTTCCACACTACAGCAATATTAGCATGCTTAGTACCTTAGTATACTCATTAGTCTATACCAAAGTTTTACCATCGGTTCCTATCTCGACCTATTTCATTTATGATTCACATCTATCCACGCTTCCTTCTTCTTCCTCAGCTCATGGCATACATCACGATGTTATGCTTCTCGTCTTTCAAGTCATCTATACGTCAAAATTTTCCAATTAGCTTCATTGTTTTCCTCACGACCAGTTCTCCTGCTCCCTGCTAATATGGACAGACTAGAGTTTCCTGTGATTACATGCATATCACCCTTTCATCTTATACCCATATTAGTTTCCATTTGTCTAAACTAAGCCATATTCTAAATTCTTACTTAAGTCTCATACTTCTATTATGATCTTGCACCTAACATGAGGTACTTTTAGTCTTCATCTTCTAGGATTACTTGGTTCTCTCCTTCTATGGTTCTCCCTTATTCCTACACTATCCCGTCCAACAGAAATTCCATACTTCATTCATCAAATCTATGGAAATCACTAGTGCATTGGATAATGCATAGCTATCTCTTCCAAAGATCTTTCATAACACGCTCACAAAACCGACTCTCTAATAACTTCTCCACGAACTTATTCAGCGCAGCTTCACTTCTCATCCCTCGATATTGATTACCACAAAAAAATTCTATCCGCGTAGTCACTCGACTCCCCTTGCTACTTCCACGAGTTCTTAATCTCCCATGTTATGTATTCACTTCATCACGATCCACTGGTTCAGCTTTTTGTAGCTCCACTCTGGTACTCGATCTGTCCTTCTTCGTCACGAACCATACGTAAATTTCCCATCATAGTGCTTGTCACCTTTCCTGTCCTTGCAACTTTTGTGACTCCTTTGAAATCTCTTGCATCCTTCTTGCAGCCAACACGTAGTCCTTTCAGCTCCTTTCTTCATGATGTAGCTCTCTACGCACTCCTTCTCGTCTCTATGATGTTACCTAGGAACTTCACACTACCCAGTAGCCTCTAACTTCAACTCAACTACCACAATATTTCTAAAGGTGCTTCAACCCCTCAATGGCTCACTCTTCCTTACTTGTTGTACTCACCATTAATCAGCTTCCTACAAATCATTATTTCAAATCCATGTTTTCCTTCACGTGTCTACTACTACCTTGCCTCCATAACTATACGAAGTCCTATGCATGTTATTTGCCCAATCTTTCCATTAGTAGAAAATTTCTTCTCTACCCTCACATCCGCTGGTACTTTCATCAATCTCCTAATGGTACTTCAACCAACTTCTCATAGCATGACATCTCGTTCCCACGACCAGTCAACTAACTTTACTTACTCCCTTATTCCCGTAACCAATCTAAGTTTCAAAACTCCACAAATCTTAATTATTCCTTCAACACGACCTTTAAACCAAAACACATCTCTCCATTCTAATATCTAACCATAAGTAATACTACCCAACTCTATCCTGTCATCCTAATGTTCCCATAACCGCATAACTAAATCAACCATGACGTGTAACAAAATAATTCCAAACAATCGTGTCCCAAAATAAAATATAGGGTAAAACGAACCATAGCCAAAACAACTGAAAACAAAACAATGTAATCTGAAAGATCAATGGAGTTTGCCAACAACAAAACATTTAGACTCTTCATGATTAGTATTACCAAATTTCGATACCTTAGAAAATTTTAAACTGTCGTCCCAATTAGTTACTTCTCATAAGAACCAAAATTCAATACTACGAAAATCAATCATACTCATTTTTATCCATAAACTCATCTTTTATTATCATTGCTTTATCAAAGTTTTCAACTAGTTAGTATACTACAATCTTATTCTAACCATTATCGTGTTTACTCACATTAAACTTATTTCACTTGTTATTATGGAACCAATACATGTTTATAAAATATAGTGTTTTTTTTCTTCATTTTCTTCTATATTATTATTATTATTATTATTATTATTTTATATAATCCATTTAGGCTAGTTATAACTAAACTATTACACCTTTACAAGGTGTGGTGTTATTATTATAATTACTATAATACAATCTCCGTTTTACTCTTTCCGTCTAGTTAAATACTTCTGATGACGTATAGTCCCTAGCCGGGTCAGGAACCCGGCCCACGGGTACTACCCGTATCTGGCCCATCACAGATGGGTGGGAATAATGTCATTTGAGCTTATGGGCTTGGATGAACAGTAACGCACACATGTGTGCGGCCCACGGCCCGGCATGACCGGTACAGGGTTAGACAGAATCATATTCTATCTCTGAATAAGATTCACCCCAAAGAAGAGGATATTCACTCACCATGATTAGAAGATAACAATCAATATAATTCTGGTGCTTATCCTTTCCTTGGGGCCGAAGCATTAGTGATAGCCCATTAGGGATTCACTGCCTATAAAAGGAACCCCAAGGGTTCAACAAAGGTATTACGTTCTATACTCTCAACTCACTCGACTCTCATAAACCCTAAAACCAATACATACTCTCACGCCGGAGTCTAATCGTGGGAAACATTCCTACGGTAAGCCTAACACGTGTTGTTTAGTGTGCAGGATCCCAACCATACAGTTCACTTAGTGCAGGAGCCGGAGCCCAGTCAACCCGAATTAAGCCTAATTCGGGTCTAGCAAGGATCACCTAACTTTTGCATCAACAAGTTGGCGCCATCCGTGGGACCCATTACACTAAGCTAGAGCAAAATCTCATCTTGAACTCTCAATGACGAAGGGGCATCCGCAAGCTAATCCCAGGAACATAAATCCTGGAAATTGGAAGTCCCAAGGGGAAGGGATACTCATCCCCAATCAATCCCCTAGCCGTCCAACGGGCGGACAGAACAACCGCAGTGGTTTTCAGTCTATGGGAGTGACGAGCACGATCTCTATGACTCCTCCACCTACTTCGACCCTGGACAACCCTGACCCAGGGAGTGCACCCAATCCCCCTAACAAGGAGCCGCGCAGACCAACGATTGAGGAAGAAGTAGAAGTCCAACCACTCAGCGAGGAAGATCTCACTCGGGTTCTCACGCAGAACTTTGATAGGATCATTCCAGGGATTGCATCAAGGTTGAATCTATGAAGGAACCTCCAGTCCAGACTCAACTTTGGCAACGCCGGACCAAACACCTCTTCCCAAAATCAGAGAAAAAGGAAGGCCCGGCCTCAGGAGCGGGGCCTCTTCGAGGAAACTCCCCAACCTAGGAATGTGTTTGAGCGCATGGGAGACCGCCTCATGCAGGAATTAACGCAGTCTCGGGAAGGAGAGAAGTCCGACGGTTCACCTGAGCGACCAGATCTGGAACTGACCAGAGCCACTCGCCGCACAAGTGTGTGGGATAGGATGAACACTGGAAAGAAGGATCCTAGCTCTTCTCAAAAGAGCGGTCCTCAACCAAGAGATGGGGCACCACCCCCCTCTCCAGATCCATCAGGAGAGGACTCGGATGACCATCCGCCCAAGCGTCGCCGACCTAGGCGTATCCCTCCACCACCACCAAACAATGATGAGTATTATGGTGGACCCTATTATCGAGAGGCAGAAGCGGAGGATCTTTCCCGCCCGTGGTGTGACCCATGGGAAGACCCTAGGCTCACCCGTCCATGGGCGGATCCCAGGGAAGATCCTTTTACTCTCCGTATACGGAACTACTCCGAGGACACAAAACGTCGCATGCGGGCGTGTGTCAAGACCTATGATGGAACTGGTGATCCGGATGATCACCTCAAAATATTTGATTCGCAGGCTAAAATTGAGCGATGGCCCATGCCTATATGGTGCCAAATGTTCAATTCAACCTTGATCGGCAATGCCCGTGACTGGTTTGAGGGACTTCCTCCACGAAGCATTGATAGCTTCACGGAACTACGCACTGCGTTCAAGAATAATTATACTCAGCGGAAGAAGTATAATAGGGATCCGGTCTCATTGGCAACTGTCAAGCAACGGCCGGGGGAGTCTACAGAAGCCTTCACTGAACGCTTCAACAACGAGTGCACACGCACAAAGACAATGTCGGAACTCCTAAAAATCTACGACTACATGCACGCCATAACAGACAGGGAATTAATCAGGCGTCTTAATGACAAGCGTCCGGAGAGATATGATGATCTCATGGAAAGGGTCAGAAACTTCATAGAAGGAGAAACGGTGGTTGCCGCGGCTTACCCTTCAAAAGGAAACGGCTACCGATCAAATGACCAGTCTAGGAGGCAATCGGGCGGTCAACGCAATCAGAACAATAGTAGGGGCTCAGACTATAAGAGCCAAAACAAAGGAGGACGGCCAGACGATAAGTTTCCCCCCTAAAGATGTCCTACCGGGAGATCTTGCTGACGGAAGGGGCAAATTTTCCGAGGCCTCCCCCAATGACAACTCCGCCGGACCGTCGGCAAGGAAATCGCTTCTGTGAGTTCCATAATGACAAGGGCCATGGCACGGAGGAGTGTATCCAGCTCAAGAAGCACATTGAGTCACTGATCAAATCAGGTAAACTCAAGCATTTGGTTAAGGATTGGAAGGATGGAAAAGACAACAAGAAGTATGACAAGAAGGATCCCCAAAAGGACAAACCTTCGACCATATACATGATCCAATCCAGACAACGCCGCACGAGGCAGAAAATTGGCCAAAAATTTTCAAGCGGCAGGGAAATCTCATTCCCTCCCATCACAGCAAGCGATGTGATTGATGCGCCTCTCACTATTGAGATAAGCATTGGAACACACAATGTTCGTCGCATGTATGTGGATGGAGGGTCATCAGCAGAAGTACTGTACGAACACTGTTTTGTGCAGTTACTGCCAGAAATAAGAAGCCAATTAGTACCAGCCACGGTGCCGCTCACTGTCTTTAGTGGAGACACCATCTGGCCGATAGGGCAACTGCGTCTGCTTGTAACCATTGGGAATGAGGAGCACTCCACTACGGCGTGGATGAACTTCATGGTGATACGCTCACATTCTCCATACAATGGGATCATAGGTAGACCAGGTATTCTGGCTATACGGGCGGTACCTTCCACGGCACACGGAATGATCAAGTTCCCTGTTGAGGGAGGAATCGTCACCATTTACAACACAATCGTACCAGCATCCGAGTGTCATACCGTGACAACACCGGCTCCACCTGTTCCACCCAAGGATGGATCACCACCTCCCAATTGGAGGGTGGCAATCCATCCTGACTATCCAGAACAGGAGATATCCATAGGGGGGGGCGCTCTCGGATAGCGGCAAAAGAAACATGTGCTCTCTTTTAAATGCAAATCTAGATATATTCGCATGGGAGCTAAAGCATATGACAGGCGTACCACGCGCGATAGCAGAACATAAGCTCCAAATCCACCAGGGGTACCAACCCGTCAAGCAAAAGAAGCGTGGCCAGGCGCCTGAGCGCAGCCGAGTGATATTGGAGGAAGTACGGAAACTAGTGGACGCAGGTATCATGCGCGAGGTATACTACCACGAGTGGTTATCCAATCCGGTCATGGTCAAAAAACATGACAGAAGTTGGCGCATGTGTGTGGATTTCACGGATCTGAACAAAGCCTGTCCACAGGATTGTTACCCGTTACCAGAGATTGACTGGAAGGTGGAATCCCTATGTGGATATCCCTTTAAGTGCTTCCTAGACGCATATAAAGGATACCACCAGATCCAGATGGCGGAGGAGGACGCAGAAAAAACGGCGTTCCATACTAGTCAGGGCGTATATTGTTATACGAAAATGCCGTTTGGACTAAAGAACGCAGGTGCTACAAACCAGCGGCTTGTGGACAAAGCCTTTGACTCACAGATAGGCCGCAACCTGGAAGTCTATGTGGATGACTTAGTCATAAAAAGTTATACGGAGGATGCACTTCTCCAGGATGTCCAAGAGACATTCGACACACTGAGGAGGATTAATATGAAGCTAAACCCAAAGAAATGCACGTTTGGGGCAACAGAGAGAATGTTCCTTGGATATATGATTGATCCAAATGGCATCAAACCTTGCCCAGAGAAAACGGACGCAGTAATACAGATGCCATCTCCTCAGACACGAAAGGAGGTGCAATCCTTAAATGGGAAGCTGGTCGGGCTAAATAGGTTCCTATCCAAGTCTGCAGAGAAGTCATTTCCCCTATTTAAGACACTCAAGAAGTGCATTAGGAAGGGAGACTTCCGGTGGACAAAGGAAGCCGAGGAAGCTTTTGGCCAACTCAAGCAGCACCTTGCATCTCTCCCTATGCTAGTAGCTCCCCGGCCAAAGGAGGAACTCATTATGTATCTCTCAGCCACACATGGAGCAATAAGTGCGGTACTCATGATGGATAGGGATACGGTACAAACTCCGGTCTACTTCATAAGTAGAACACTACAAGGGCCGGAGTTGAATTACTCCTCTATGGAAAAATTGGTTTTGGCACTAGTGTTTGCTACAAAGCAGTTGCGCCGATACTTTCAGGCGCACCCAATTATTGTCATTACTGATCAGCTAATAAAGCAAGTTATCTCTAGAACGGATGTGGCAGGAAGGCTACAAAAATGGAGCATTCTATTGGGGGAGCATAATATATCTTATAGGCCAAGGACGGCTGTTAAAGGCCAGATCCTGGCATATTTCTTGATAGAGAAGCCGGATGAGGAAGGGCCAATCGTAAAACAAGACGAGACTCTAGCAGCACCATGGGTGTTATTCACGGACGGATCTTCGTGTACGGATGGGTCGGGAGCGGGTCTAATCCTCACAAATCCGGAAGGAATGGAGTTTACGTACGCCCTCCGTTTTGAGTTCATAGCCACCAACAACGAAGCAGAATATGAAGCATTAATTGCGGGTTTAAAAATCGCCGCTAGAATGGGAGTCCGCAACCTTGAGGCCTACGTGGACTCACGACTTATCGCGAACCATATTCTAGGTGGATATGTGGCTAAGGAGGAAAACATGGTCCGATACTTGGAGAAAATCAAGTCACTCATCGCGGCCTTCAGCAAGTTTTCCATCAAGCAGGTGCCAAGAGGTGAGAACATGAAGGCGGACGCTCTTAGCAAGATTGCATCTACAAGCTTCGCCCACTTGTCCAAGCAAGTCTTGGTGGAAATACTTAAGGAAAAGTCTATAACAGAAGGGGAGGTCGCTACTATAGTTGAGGAGGATGGACCTAGATGGATGACCCCGATCGTCAACTATTTGACTAGTTAAACCCTTCCGGACGATGAAAAAGCGGCGCGGCGCATAAGAAGGAGGTCGCAACACTTCGAACTTCGAGAAGGTATCCTCTATAAGCGTTCTTTCTTGCAGCCGTGGTTGCGGTGTGTTGGACCACGTCAGGCCACTTATGTAATCAGTGAGATACATGAAGGGTTATGCGGCATGCATGCATGTCCACGATCCGTTGTAGCTCGAGCCCTACATACAGGATATTATTGGCCTACCATGCATAGGGACGCACGCGACATGATTCGCAAGTGTAGTGATTGCCAAGTGCATAGACCAGTGCCGCGACACCCGCAGCAAGAGCTTACACCTATTACATCCCCATGGCCATTCTATAAGTGGGGAATCGACATCGCAGGACCATTTCCTGTAGCTGCGGGGGGAGTTAAGTTCTTGATTGTCGCGATGGACTACTTCACACGATGGATAGAGGCCAAGGCAGTCAAATCCATCACGGGCAAACAAGTTAAAAAGTTTGTTTGGGAGAACATTGTGTGCCGTTTTGGCTTACCAGGAGAAATCATCTCGGACAACGGTAAACAGTTCGCCGATAATCCATTCGAGGACTGGTGTGCATCATTGAATATCAAACGGCGCTTGGCGTATGTTAAGCATCCGTAGACAAATGGCCTTGTGGAACGAGCAAATAGAAGCTTGGGAAACGGCATCAAGGCACGTCTGGATGAACGAAGTGCCAAATGGGTGGATGAGCTACCACATGTTCTATGGGCACATAGGATTATGATCAAAACAGCCAACGGAGATACTCCATTTGCATTGTCCTACGGCACTGAAGCTGTTATACCAACAGAAATAGGAATGCCCACCATCCGCACGACGGAGGTTAATGTCGTCACGAACGACGAGCAGCTGCGAATCAACCTGGATCTGTTGGCAGAAAAAAGGGAGATAGCAGCCATCAATGAGGCTAAGTCCAAGGCTAAAATGAAGGCTTATTATGACGCCAAGGTTAAAGGTGTTTCTTTTCGACCGGGAGATTATGTCTATCGTGCTAACGAAGCAAGTCGAGCGGAGAATACAAGAAAGCTGGGCCCTAAGTGGGAAGGACCGTATGAGGTCACGGAAGCCTTAGGACGAGGCGCGTACAAGTTACGTGACATGGATGGCCACGATCTAGAACGCACATGGAACATCTCCAATCTCAAATGGTGCTATCTTTGAAAGCTACGGCTTCCGCATGGGTACTTCGCTATATGTGGCTTTAATGAAGATCCATGCACTCTATCTGTTTTGCTTCTTATGTTTTGTCTAGGTTCCTTTTTTGTTTTTTAAGACTTATCATTCTTGTTCAAACAAAAAATGTAAACGTTCTAATGAAATGCCGTGGTGCCTAGCTAGCTCCACGACTTGTTTTGTGCAAATTATTTCTTAGGGTTTTGTTAGTCATATGAATTTTAATTATTATTATAATATGCCATGTTTCATTCATATGCATTCATTCAATCACCGTACATGTACTATACGCCTCCAGGCGGGGTAATAGGATTAAGTGAACCTACTAATTCAACTTGCTGCGTTAGAGGGATGCAACCCCAACGGCGTGGATCATGTATCCTTACTAGACACCTTACTCACAAGACGTTGTGATAAGTTTCTGTATGCCATACTCACGTAGTGCTTTGCATAATAAAGACGCACGTCGCATGTCTAGTAAATTATAGACTTGAATGTATTTTCCTTTTTGGGTAAGACGTGACATGTCATGCAGTATCGGTATACGATATTTAACAAAATAAAAATACACAAGTTTCCAAATAAATAACAAAATGGTTGTGGTTATCACGGACCTACAAACAAAGGACAGTTATCTACCATATCTGTCTTAGCCGTGTACATGCACGGACGAATAAAAGTTACAAATGTTTACAAGATAAATTACAAGGTAGGTAGGAATTCCCCTATGTCTTTCTTTCCTTCTTCGACCAGAGCACGGATGGCCTCCCCGCGAGCGTCCTTTCCATCCTGTGCCTTGACCGCAGTCGCATCCAATGCCTCCGCAAGCAGCTTTTCACCTTTCATCACTTTCGATACGGAGTCATAAGTAGGCAGGGTCAAGGGGATGGGATCCGCAGTAAGATTGGACATTACCGCCTCGTTCGGAGCATCCATAAGCGCCTCGAGTTCATTCAGAAGAGGGTGTTGGATTTCCGCCAGTGCATTCATCGACGCGGTCATATTGTCCGCAGCTGAGGGATTATGGTAGGGATGCTGCATGATGTCTTTGTTCTTACCTATCAATTCCGCAGCCTTGACCAGACCCTCATGCCTACCACGGTCGATTCCATCCGACACGACTCCGGCGAAGGCTTGCAGCAGGTGCGGCGCTTACATGGCCTTGCTTACGGCAAGGCGCATTCCTTGTCGAATCATCCACCTGTGTCCAGCTATGGCGGATAGCAGGGGAGGACAAAGTCTTTCAGCACAACTTGTGGCCATCTTGCTCAGTTCCTCCTCCGCCGTTGCAATTTGCTCTTCCAACTGGGCCCACACTTGTGTTAGCTCATCCTTCAGCGCATCGCGCTCTTGGGCGATGTTGAAGGCTTGTACGGTTACGGCCTTGATAGAAGCTTCGGCCGCGGACACCTGCATATGGAACTTCGAGTTATCACAAGGGTAATATGTTCTTTTTCTTGGGTCAAATAAAAAATCAAGGAAATAGTATATGTGTAAAATTTTCGAAAGCATACCTTCTCGTTCAATGAGGCTACAAGGGCCTCAAGCTCGGCGAGGCGTTTTTCTCGGCTGTCGGCATGATGAGCTTGCTCTTTCACTGTAGCCTCGGCCGTCACCAGCGCCGCTTGCATAGACGCGATGGTCTTCTCATTCTTCACGACCATTTCCTCCTGGTGAGCTATCCTTTTGTCTGCCCGCTTCACATTCGCCAGGGCCTTGATCAGACGGCGTCTTAGAGCGGAACCCACCGTCACTTGATGCGCGGACGAAACGTCAAACTGCTCCAGAAGGGATTCATGATCCAGCTCATCTAAGTCTTGTGAAAGGGCTGGAGGGGTAATGTGCTCGATGAATTCTGAACACTCAGATTCCGCCTCCAACCTTGTTAGACTTAAGAGATTCCATGCTAGGCGCAGGCTATTTTCTGGCCCTTCGGGGAGTGGCTCCCCGGCGTGTGTCGCAGCAGGGGATGGGGGTCTGTTTGATGGTGCGGGGGATGGATTCCTCTCCACTTCTTCCTCTTGGGCTACGGCCAACGGATCTGCCCTGTTATTGACATTGCAAATTTTGTTTAGGCATTATATATTTCGTAAGAAAAATGACACGACTGACATACGAAGGGTACTTACGTGGTACCAATTGCAGGTTCTAGGGTGGTAGGAGCTACGCCAGACTTGCTCTTCCATGTGCGCGGTAGGGTCGACCTGAGTAGTCGCAGTACCACTTCCCTCCTGGTACTGCGGATGGTCCTTCCTCAGTTTCTTTGGGGGAGCATTCGAGGCCCCGGCCTCATCCCCTAACGTCTTTGCCACCCTCCTGGTGGTCTTTCTCTTTCTAGATGTGGGCGGGGAGGACCCGGAAGCTTGAGTGATGTCTTCGTTCTCAAGGTTGAGAAAATCATTTTCATCTTCCTGGTGGGTCGCGGTTCCTTCCAACAGTAGCTCTCCACCATCTTCATTATGAAATTCCAATGGGGATTTCTCGATGATAGGCTCCTCTTCATCTGATCTTTGCTCGGACGTTTCTTCGAGTGGAATGGTGCGGTCTGCGGTCGCATCGAGAAGGGGGAGTTCATTCTCCTTAAGAGGGCGGAATCCTTCAGGCACTGGTCTCCCTGACGTATTAGTCCGTGTAGGTTCATCTCCGCGGACATTTACAATTGCACGGGTCAGTAAAGTCCTGAATACAAATGACATTTCACATTTACAAGGTATAAGTAAACCTACCCTCTCCATGTTCCGTCAGGAAGCACGGATATAAGTCATCCCTCCCATAATAACGACGACTTAATCCTACTAAGCACAAGAAATGTTCCGGCAACCCCTTATGGAATTCCGTGCGGTGGGTATCTAATATTTTCAGGTCTCTGCTGCTATAGTCTTTGGATTTGGGCGGAGAATCTTTGGGTACCCTAGTTTTAAGGACGAAAGGAGTAGGGAATACCTTCTCATCAACAAAGAAGTAATGGTCGTACCAGTTCTTAAGGGAGTCTAAAGGCTTCCTATACGTCATGGGGGCGTTCCCGGATCGTTTTTTAAACGATAGCCACCCATTTACTAGTTGGGGGCGTAAAAAGCTCTAAATAGGTTCACAGTCGGAGTCACTCCGCATGTATGGCATGTAATTTCAAACTGGTTGACTTTACACGCCCTTATGCAGTGAAGCTGGGTTATGTGGAAGTCATAATACAATAGCATATCTACCAAGAATTTGGACAGGGGGATACGATAGTTGGCCGAGTCAAATAGGCGCGTGTACATGCCTATTTTCCCCGCCGGTGCATCCATAATTGCCTCACCTTCACCTGGATAGGTGGGGTGTACGCTTTCGGGAATGTAATACTTCAACAAAAAGTCTATTTATTTTTCCGCCGACATCACGTTAAGGACATCCATGATAAGTGGGTTGTCCTTTACCATGTTTAATAAAAAGGTTTTGTAAGGCGTGATGATCTAACCTGCGGTGGAGGAAATCCGTGGAAATAGAAGGCAAAAGTTTGGAGGATGGAGCTTGGAGATAACAATGGCGGAAGAGAGTATGAATTGTGTGTGTAACAAACACACACACCAACTCTTATATAGGGTTGCCTCAGTTTCCGAGGTAACGTGGATGTTTGACACGTGTAGGCCACTACGCCTATCCAACGGATGGGATTTCTGACACTTCTTCAAAGTCAGAAGGGGCCCACGGGTTACTTCTTGGCAGTTTTACGTGGCTCAATGCTAGGCATTAATGGTGCACTTTTGTAGAAGTACGGCTGACCAGTTGACTACCATTAATGCATTTATTCTTGTGTCAGGATATGCGGTCTTACGTAAGACCATATTCAATGCTACATTTAATTTGTCTCGGCCATTACGTGCTAGACCATATTCATTGATAAAATTAAAATCAACTTAAAAAAATTATTGTAAAATTTCTTTACCCCTTTAAAATGTATTATCACATGTTACATAGAAAAAACTAATCCAATTATTTTCAAGACAAAATTTTTTTATAACTTATTACAACAAGCTAAAAAAATATTTAAGTCACATTATCATACCATACACTTACAAATATTTTCAAAATCAATTTCCTATAATTAACCAGACTTATTTGCAAGAAAAGTTAGTAGTTCTCATTAATTAAAATACATACCCGAATGAAGACACACATCAAAAGACTCAAAACGTCGTTGGAACTCCATCAAACTCCAGCACCATAAAACACGAGCAAACACAAGGTACGTTCAAGTTATAATAAGTATTGAACGACCATATATCATAACTTAACACACACTAGTATAAATACATCCGCATATATATACCTATTAAATCACCCAAAACATACTCGTTACCATACGTATCAGATCAATCAATCGCGTCATACACTCGTTTTTCCATACGAGTAATCACCATCTTACCACAAGGCATAAAACCTATCACTAAAAACCAGTCCATATCGTGTGAACCCATTATCGCACAACATGAGTATAACCCAAAACATATAACAAACTCAAAAATAGCCATATCGTAGGGAGCTGTTACATAAACCTATATATTATACCTATACTCAAAATCCACATCTCATCATATACAAGCATGTACTAACCCTCTTTCATGAAATCATACTTAGGAACCCATTGAAGTTGTGATACTTGTATAACTATGTTAGCCACCATACTTATACAATTACCCTTTTCCCAATGCACTCCCTCCTATGATGACACTTATAAGAATCAATACAACATATAACACATAAATCCATCTACTCACATAAGCTCATAACCACATAAACAACAAGGTCCAAAACTCCATCTAGTAAAACAAATATAGTCAAACTCATGGAAAACATAAATACATAGTCCAGATAAAATAGCATAGACAAAATCCAAAATAAAAACATAATAAGTTATAAGTCATGTCGCCCATAAGAGTGGTAACAACTTAACATCCTTCCTATCCACCTACTCCTAGTAACTCGAACCACCAAATGATTCTTAGAGAACATGACTTAAACATCAAAAGCGAAACACTATACATTAGATAGACAAAATAACTCATCAATTATTGTGAAAGTAATTCATATATCATATTCAAAACATAAATTAACAGGTGACTAAGTATGGACAAATATAGTTCAACTCATATTATTCAAAATTTACAAAAATAAAATTCAGGAAAATACAACCAAGACCATACACATAATCCTCTTACGCCTATATGCAGGGATCCTTAAGCTATAGACTAGGCTAGGCAACCTAATTCTCTATAACCATTGTCTCTGATACCATTCTGTCACACCCCACCATGGCGGAATATGGAGCGCGACGTATGGATATCATCACAACATGGCGTGTCTATAGAGATAACTAAATGAAATAAGAAATGTCATAAAATGGTGACACAAATGTCATGACAATATCTCAACAATGCAGGAATCTAGGTAAGTATGTAACAGTCCTACCACTTACCCGAGACAAACAATTAACATAAACAAACCAAACATATAGGTGTCAATAGTATCACTTATTAAACAAACAAAAGAAACTAAGAAGGAACGGGGATCTCCTTCTAAATGCATTCCTACGCAACTCCAAATCCTAGCCATTTATGTTCTCACTCTTAACCATAATATCACCTGAAAGAGACACTAAAACACGTCAACATAAAGTTGGTGAGAGTCATAGGTTTAGACTCTAACTCCAAATCAGTTATAAGTTGTGAATAATAACCATAAACCAAAGAACATATGGACAATGTGTTACAATTATGCATTAACAACTACCATTCAAGATTAACCATACAATCACAATTCCAATACTCCAAGCCTTACCAATAACCACAATTTCCAAGGCTCCCGGCCTTACCAATAACCATGGTCCCATAGGCGCCCATACACCTATGAACCAATCCCAAGGCCCCGCCTTGTCAACATCCCCTTGGTACCAAGTCAAACCACAATAACTGGGACGGTACGTGTCCCCCGATCCAAATCATAAACACAATCAAGAATCACATAGCAGTTAATCATATAATGTACACACAAGTCCATCACAAACCTTAAAAACATTCACAACATTTTTTACAAAACCACACAGTGTCTCTTCCATCCTATCTGGAAGTCAAATCATTTATACTCATAAAAACATGGGACTATGAAACTCACCTGATTGAGCTTCTCCAAAAATCCGCGCACTAGCAAAAAGCTTAAACCATAATTGAATTATTGGGTTTTCTTGCTCCTCCATTGATAGAAACGACTGATATTAGGTTTAGGGAATGCTAAAATCGTTTTTGGGGCTAAAGGGATTAGTATGGGTAATTAAAACTAACCAGAAAGCCTAATACTACTCAAACTGGGCTCCCCTTCCCTTCCTTAAGCAAAATTCGGCCAAAAACCAAGCCCAACACCCTATGGCCGACTTTTTTTAATTTAATTGCTGTAAATTAACTATTAATTATTATTACCTTAAATTACATTAATTTATTTCAGCTCCTAAAGCCTCCGAAACCTCAAAACCGCAAAACTAGTCAAATTTACGCGTATACAGTAAAAGAGGTAAAAATATACAGTTTTATAAAAATTCTTAGAATATAAAATAAACTATATAACTAAGTCCTAAATGACTTAAAACCATCCCGTAATTTATTCCCGTCACTAAATACCTCTTCCGAGACCCCTAAATGCAAAACCCTAAACCGTAAAAATACGATTTTCTATAATACATATACGTATACGTAAAACCACTAAACAACACCATCTCATTTAATATACACTACATTGTGATCTCATGAACATGAAATCATCACACATCGTTTCACTCACAAGGTACCCCGTACCCAAAACGATATTCAAACTACAATCTATACACACCAATTAGCACATAAACACGTAAAGACACGTAACTTGCACAAAATAAAAGTACGTGACGAACCTCAAAACCGCGGTTGTCACAACTGGGGCTATCTGTTCTCTCGAAAGATCGAGGGCGGAGCTTGTTGAATCTCTCCAGCCATGTGGCCAATGTTGCTGGAGGAGAAGGAGGAGGTACTGGGTGCTGCTGCTGGTTATTGGCAGCCTGAACCTCAGCCCTGATTTCGTTCCTCAGCTGAGGAAGCATAACTTGCATTGCAGCTTGGATTGCTACATTGAGTTGTTCCTGCTCACGTGTGAGAACCATCTAACAGTATAACATAAAATACATGATAAGTGGGTTGTCCTTTACCATGTTTTATAAAAAGGTTTTGTAAGGCGTGATGATCTAACCTGCGGCGGAGGAAATCCGTGGAAATAGAAGGCAAAAGTTTGGAGGATGGAGCTTGGAGATAACAATGGCGGAAGAGAGTATGAATTGTGTGTGTAACAAACACACACACCAACTCTTATATAGGGTTGCCTCGGTTTCCGAGGTAACGTGGATGTTTGACACGTGTAGGCCACTACGCCTATCCAACGGATGGGATTTCTGACACTTCTGCAAAGTCAGATGGGGCCCACGGGTCACTTCTTGGCAGTTTTACGTGGCTCAATGGTGGGAATTAATGGTGCACTTTTGTAGAAGTGCGGCTGACCAGTTGACTACCAATAATGCATTTATTCTTGTGTCGGGATATGCGGTCTTACGTAAGACCATATTCAATGCTACATTTAATTTGTCTCGGCCATTACGTGCTAGACCATATTCAATGCTAAAATTAAAATCAACTTAAAAAAATTATTGTAAAATTTCTTTACCCCTTTAAAATGTATTATCACATGTTACATAGAAAAAACTAATCCAATTATTTTCAAGACAAATTTTTTTGTTAACTTATTACAACAAGCTAAAAAAATATTTAAGTCACATTATCATACCATACACTTACAAATATTTTCAAAATTGATTTCCTATAATTAACCAGACTTATTTGCAAGAAAATTTAGTAGTTCTCATTAATTAAAATACATACCCGAATGAAGACACACATCAAAAGACTCAAAACGTCATTGGAACTCCATCAAACTCCAGCACCATAAAACACGAGCAAACACAAGGTACGCACAAGTTATAATAACTACTGAACGACCATATATCATAACTTAACACACACTAGTATAAATACATCCGCATATATATACCTATTAAATCACCCAAAACATACTCGTTACCATACGTATCAGATCAATCAATCGCGTCATACACTCGTTTTTCCATACGAGTAATCACTATCTTACCACAAGGCATAAAACCCATCATTAAAAACCAGTCCATATCATGTGACCCCATAATCGCACAACATGAGTATAACCCAAAACATATAACACACTCAAAAATAGCCATATCGTAGGGAGCTGTTACATAAACCTATATATTATACCTATACTCAAAATCCACATCTCATTATATACAAGCATGTACTAACCTTCTTTCATGAAATCATACTTAGGAACCCATTGAAGTTGTGATACTTGTATAACTATGTTGGCCACCATACTTATACAATTACCCTTTCCCCAATGCACTCCCTCCTATGATGACACTTATAAGAATCAATACAACATATAACACATAAATCCATCTACTCACATAATCTCATAACCACATAAACAACAAGGTCCAAAACTCCATATATTAAAACAATATAGTCAAACTCTTGGTAAACATAAATACATAGTCTAGCTAAAATAGCATAGACAAAATCCAAAACGAAAACATAATCAGTTATAAGTCATGTCACCCATAAGAGTGGTAACAACTTAACATCCTTCCTATCCACCTACTCCTAGTAACTCGAACCACCACATGATTCTTAGAGAACATGACTTAAACATCAAAAGCGAAACACTATACATTAGATACACAAAATAACTCATCAATTATTGTGAAAGTAATTCATATATCAGAATCAAAACATAAATTAACAGGTGACTAAGTATGGACAAATATAGTTCAACTCATACTATTCAAAATAAACAAAAATAAAATTCAAGAAAATACAACCAAGACCATACACATAATCCTCTATAACCATTGTCTCTGATACCATTCTGTCACACCCCACCATGGCGGAATATGGAGCGCGACGTATGGATATCATCACAACATGGCGTGTCTATAGAGATAACTAAATGAAATAAGAAATGTCATAAAATGGTGACACAAATGTCATGACAATATCTCAACAATGCATGAGTCTAGGTAAGTATGTAACAGTCCTACCACTTACCCGAGACAAACAATTAACATAAACAAACCAAACATATAGGTGTCAACAGTATCACTTATTAAGCAAACAAAAGAAACTAAGAAGGAACGGGGATCTCCTTCTAAATGCATTCCTACGCAACTCCAAATCCTAGCCACTTATGTTCTCACGCTTAACCATAATATCACCTGAAAGAGACACTAAAATACGTCAACATAAAGTTGGTGAGAGTCATAGGTTTAGACTCTAACTCCAAATCAGTTATAAGCTGTGAATAATAACCATAAACCAAAGAACATATGGACAATGTGTTACAATTATGCATTAACAACTACCATTCAAGATTAACCATACAATCACAATTCCAATGCTCCAAGCCTTACCAATAACCACAATTTCCAAGGCTCCCGGCCTTACCAATAACCATGGTCCCATAGGCGCCCATACACCTATGAACCAATCCCAAGGCCCCGCCTTGTCAACATCCCCTTGGTACCAAGTCAAACCATAATAACTGGGACGGTACGTGTCCCCCCGATCCAAATCATAAACACAATCAAGAATCACATAGCAGTTAATCACATAATGTACACACAAGTCCATCACAAACCTTAAAAACATTCACAACATTTTTTACAAAACCACACAGTGTCTCTTCCATCCTATCTGGAAGTCAAATCATTTATACTCGTAAAAACATGGGACTATGAAACTCACCTGATTGAGCTTCTCCAAAAATCTGCGCACTAGCAAAAAGCTTAAACCATAATTGAATTATTGGGTTTTCTTGCTCCTCCATTGATAGAAACGACTGATATTAGGTTTAGGTAATGCTAAAATCATTTTTGGGGCTAAAGGGATTAGTATGGGTAATTAAAACTAACCAGAAAGCCTAATAGTACTCAAACTAGGCTCCCCTTCCCTTCCTTAAGCAAAATTCGGCCCAAAACCAAGCCCAACACCCTATGGCCGACTTTTTTTTAAATTTAATTACCGTAAATTAACTATTAATTATTATTACCTTAAATTCCCTTAATTTATTTCAGCTCCTAAAGCCTCCGAAACCTCAAAATCGCAAAACTAGTCAAATTTACGCGTATACAGTAAAAGAGGTAAAAATATACAGTTTTATAAAAATTCTTAGAATATAAAATAAACTATATAACTAAGTCCTAAATGACTTAAAACAATCCCGTAATTTATTCCCGTCACTAAATACCTCTTCCGAGAGCCCTAAATGCAAAACCCTAAACCGTAAAAATACGATTTTCTATAATACATATACGTATACGTAAAACCACTAAACAACACCATCTCATTTAATATACACTACATTGTGATCTCATGAACATGAAATCATCACACATCGTTTCACTCACAAGGTACCCCGTACCCAACCGATATTTAAACTACAATCTATACACACCCATTAGCACATAAACACGTAAAGACACGTAACTTGCACAAAATAAAACTACGTGACGAACCTCAAAACCGTGGTTGTCACAACTGGGGCTATCTGTTCTCTCGAAAGCTCGAGGACGGAGCTTGTTGAATCTCTCCAGCCATGTGGCCAATGTTGCTGGAGGAGAAGGAGGAGGTACTGGGTGCTGCTGCTGGTTATTGGCAGCCTGAACCTCAGCCCTGATTTCGTTCCTCAGCTGAGGAAGCATAGCTTGCATTGCAGCTTGGATTGCTACATTGAGTTGTTCCTGCTCGCGTGTGAGAACCATCTGACAGTATAACATAAAATACATGATTAAACTGTGTAAAACATAAACTATATACATAAAAAAAAAATTATACCAATAAATCATAAGAAAAATTTATGTAGGAAAAACTAGTACATGAATGCATGATGCAGTTTTATGAAAACTTTTGTATGCGCGAGAGTGAATGCCTATGGTCAGTTCACTCAAAAAAAGACATGGCGAGGGGACACCAATGGGTCGGTCCCATATTTAAAAGTTTCGATAAAACACATGCGACTAAATAGGGCCAGTCCTGTACCAACCATTAATTAGTCATAAAACGGCGACAATGACATATATATGTATGCATGAAAATGATGAATGCATGAAAACCGACTGTCAGTTCTAGGAAGACTTAGTGACTACCCACTAATCACAGGTCGTGTTTTGAGAGCCTACAGGTCGAAGCCATAGCTCTGATACCATAATTGTAACACCCCATTTTGATAAATGGAATGTCACGCGTGATTATGGCGTGTCATCAAAGCATACAAGGATAAATGTCTAAACATTACATGACCATAAAGGAAATACAGGAATCAAACATCGGTACTCCAAAAGTAGAACTCATCACACACAAACATAAGTACTGTAAATGAAAGGACTAAACAATGTCCATGGAAATGAGTTTCAAAGTATAAAGAAATGCATAAAGTAAAGAAGGCTAGGAAGCTTCCAATCCATATGCACGTACGCTTAAAGTCTACGAGCGTCCCTGAGTACCTGCCGTTTTGGGAACATGAAAAGGAAAACGGCTGAGCATAACGCTCAGTGCACGGATATACAGATAAAACATGAATAATATAAGCATGTAAGCATGAATCAGCAGAAAAGACTAAGTCCTGGATAACTTGGTTATAATCATAGTAAAACTGGTTATATAGTTTGAAAAGCCTTATGTTTATCTTGTAAAAACTGTTTAACATATTTACTATTAGCCAATATAGGTCATGAATTATCCACGTGCATGAATACTTGGAGGGGTGACCTCGTCATGCAAATTAGAGGGGCTGCCTCTAATTTAATATATTGGTTTGGGTAGGAGGGATCAGCTCCTTGTGAAGGATGCAGGACACACACCACAATCTCACTGAATAATCTGCTGAAAACATGTAAACTAGGATGCACCCATACGCCCCACCTGATAATAATAGTATGGCCAAAAGCTGAAAGGGACGCCACGTCTTATCACTCCGTCGTGGTGAAGTCATAACACTGGTGCCTCCAGTGTTATGGTTATGGTACCTCCATAACTAGGTGAAACTGTTCATGCATGTATATGGCTTTAGGTATTCTAATTAAACATAAGCAATTCAAAAACATATAAAACATATACTGGGGAAAAATAGTTGGCTGCATACGGGAAATCCTAATAAGGAAGAATGTCCATACTGAAAGGAAGGAGAATCCGTACCTTGTGTCTAGTGAACGAAGAAGACGAACGGCAGAGAGTCCTACTTCGGTATCACTAATGCTACATAAATACATACGTGTATAAGTATCTGATTACTGAGTACGTAACTGGTTTTATATCATGTCTTAGCTTGTTTTATATGTTCATGTCATGTTTTACTAATTTAAGCTTTATACTATGTTTATCATGTATTATGTATATTCTGTTTAAGTATTACTTGTAATTCTTGTATTATTATACTTGTTGTGTAATAATAAGTAACTTTCTAAAAATAGCAGGTTTCCTAAAATAGAAAGTTTCCAAAAAGAGAAAGTTTCCAAAAATAGAAAGTTTCCAAAAATAGAAATTTTCCAAAAATAGAAAGTTTCCAAAAATAGATTTACTGCTTAAAATAGATAAGTTTCTAAAATAGAAAGTTTCCATAAATAGATTAGCTGCCTTAATTAAATAAGTTTCTAAAAATAGAAAGTTTCCATAAATAGAAATAAGCTGGATTATTAAGCTAATTATATAAGCTTAAGTGTTTACTGATTAATATTCTAAGTCATGTAATTAAATAGTATAGTTTATGTGAATTAAATAAACTATAGGTTAAAGTATTTAATTAAATATTACATGTTTTAATTAAATAAAGTCAAAAATACTTAGGTTAAAAAATGTATTATTATCTATTAATAATATAACCTCAGTGATGTAAGTTAATTAATTATAAATCATGATTTTAAAATTTAATTAATTATATAGTCTAATTAAATGGAAATTACTTAGGTTAAAATTCATGTATTAATAATAAAATTAATAACCTAAGTCATGTATAAATTAAATTCATTATGTACATGTTTTAATTAATTTAATTTAAGTCTTGCAAAAATAAACTTGTACATATAATTAATCTTGTAAAAAGTGACCCATGAACCGAACCGTGTTTTAATCTAAGCATGTGTGAACCGGGCCGGTTTAAACCCGTGAACCGGCAACCAAACGCACCCTTAGTCAAAACCTAGCCGCCGGCTAGCCAAAAGTTTCCACCGGCTAGCCGGTGGTTACCCTTGCTGCCGCGGCTAGGGTTTCCCCTACTTGCCTTATTTAGCCACCGGCATAAGCCGGTGGTGGTTTTTGTTCTTAGCCGAGACCCACCCGACACAAACATACCCCGACCGAGGTCGGGGTTCCTCCTTTTTCCTGCTGCCGAGACACAAGGCCACCACACTGAGACCTTGAGGTCTCGGTGGTGCGAATCAAAAACAAACCGAGACCCCCTTGGGCTCGGTTCATGCGTCGGCCAACAAACAAACACCCCTTAAACCCTTAATTAATTTACCCCCATGATTAATTAACAAGAGTTTACTTGTTTTTCATTTGTTATTAAAACATTCATGATTTCATGTGATTTATAAATCAAAATCATAAAAAGAAAGAGGTTTAGGGTTTATACCGATCACGTGAATCAAAGGAGGATGAACACACCACAATCCTTGCAATAAATCGAACACCAAAATCAAACAAACACACCTTGTGTGTGTGTTAAACCCGGCGGCCAAAGGAGGAGAAGAAAAGGGATTAGGGTTTTAATTATTTTCTAAATTCTTGAATTATGAAAATAGTTTTCCCTTGATTTCATGTTTAGTAAAGTTTGCATGGGCTTGGCCCTTTTTCTTGTTGTAGCCGCGGGTAAGGGGGCCCACAAGGGGTAACCCATACTTTTCTCGTGACTAATATTTAGTGTGTTCTCGTGTTCGTGTTTTACGTGATTTAAATAGTTATCGCTCGTGTCTTATTATATTTATTCATGATCGTAATAATTATACATAAATACGTAATATTAAGCTCGTGATTAATTTACGTTCATGATTTCATGTTCGTATGTTCGTGATTATAATTATTATTAAAATAATTATCGTGTCTTAATACGTATTAAATACTTATCGTGTTATAACACGTACATAATACTTGTAATTCTTGTTTGTGAAACGTAAACGTGCTATAAAAGGAAAGTTCTACGACCGTAAGGGTACTATTCATGGTAAAAGCATGCGGGTTTTACAATCAACTTATCCCCATTACCACCGCCACTAGACTCCCCCTCATTACCCCCTCATTATGTACATTAAATAAATCATCTTGATCTTATAAGCATCAACGTGATTCTTTAGTTTTACCGCATTTATATCATCTTGGGGGTAGAGTTTTTGTTTTAGAGCCATTTGGTTGATTTGTCTTCATACTCCTAAAAAATCTAGGTGTTGGCTTGTTAAGCTTCACACCCACAATTTGTCGAGATTGATTAGTATCCACCTTCTTATATTTCTTCTTCGTGTTGTTGACTGTAGTGAAACCATCATTTTGATCATTAGTACTTGTAACATTTTCCACTACACGCCTTGGACATTTTTCTGTAGAATGTCCAAACACATGACAATCCATACAAAGCGGCGGCTTCCATTCATATTCAACTTTGATTCGTTCCTTTATATGTCCCTCACCATCAACAATCGGCACTGCCATAATAACTTCTTGTTTTAATTCCTTATTAGTCGTGACCTCAATAAGGGCACGAGCAAAACCTACTCTACCCTGTGGTTCAACACACATAGAGCTTGTGACGGTATCAAGCATAACCGGTTTTCCAATTTGTGTTGCAATCAAACTAAGCCCATCCTCGGAGTATGCCACAACAGGAACCTTAAGCATTTTTACCCAAACAGGAATCTTAGTGACTTTGACTTTTGTTCGCGTATATGGCCGCTTGGCCATATCCACGTGCCAAATCATCTTCTAGAAACAAGATTGGCCGCACGGTCTGGCAGACCGGCCCATCTACCAAGCGCAGATCTAGAAGGAATCCTCGAAATCAATGTCAATGCATTGGGAAGGAACGACGCACCCTATTGTCCAGTGGACACTCGCCTGGCGTTCGTATAAAAGAGCCATCCGCCTGCACACCTCAAAAGCAGGGTAGATTCCCTCGAGAACAAACGACGCATCCTTTTACCCAAACGCCTTGCATAGCCTTTTGGACCAAAGCTTGGCCTGTCAGATCACAAGGCTCAAGGAGTGCTACCTCTGAGGAGCAACAGTCCACTACAGTGCTCTCAGCACTATAAATACCCCTCATTCAATGTAAGTCACATTCATTCACACACAGTCATTTATTACACATACTACGTGGCCATTCGGCTCTGCATGTTATTGGCCACTCGGCTCAATCGGATTCTTACTCTCACACCGGAGTTGGTCTCGGGCTCTTCACCTGAGGCGAGCTAACATGTGCTACCTTCTTATAGGCTTGGGGATAAGAAGACCCGTACGGCCCAGCGGCATTCTCGGCCCACTCAGAGGCCCAGCGGACTTTTGCATCTACAAACTGGCGCCATCCGTGGGACCCTAAATTCGATCTACCAAGTAGCTAATGAATGGCGGGTCCTGCCCCAACATCACCTGAAATTGAAATTCATGATGACAACCACAATAGCCTCACCAATGAAGAAATCATTGAGGGTCACCTTTCGGCCCTAAAGGAATTAATAAAATACAAAAGCAACCGAGACTACATCAAGCCAAGGCTAATCAGTTTTGACGAAGGGGAAGAACACTCGGGAGATAAGGGAAAGAAGAAGGAAAGCCAAGGCGAGGGAGAGAAAAGCAAAGGGGAAGAAGGTGGCAGATGATGATTTGGGAAAGCCTTTCAAATCACTGGCCAAGTGCCCCCTTAGCCGAAGGATCATTGAATACTCATCCCCTAGCCATAGGATGCCGGCCAACGTTAGGATTTACGCTAGGACGAGAGATCCGGCTGACCACATCAACCATTTTAAAGGGATGGGGAACCAAGGGGAATGGCCCATGCCCGTATGGTGCCGAATGTTCCAACAAACGCTAGATGATAAGGCCAGGGCTTGGTTCGACGAGTTGCCGTCAGGGAGCATAGACGATTGGGATGATTTGGAGGCCAAATTACTCACACGGTTTGGGATGCTGAAAGCGTGTGCGAAGGATCCCACGGAGATCACGAAGATCATCTGAAAGGCCAACGAGAGCCTACCAGTATTCAATGAAAGGTGGGTGAGTGAGTCCAATTCCATTCCTAATGTGCCAGACCTCATGAGGATCTCTTCATTCATGGGCTCACACAAATGCCCTGGTTTGGCCAAGCGATTTGCTGAAAGCATACCAAAGATAGTGGACGAGATGTTGAAGCATGTGGACGACTTCGTCCGTGCTGAAACAGTGTTCAGTGACGCTGAACTGCCCAGGGGAGAGTATATCCGAGGAGACAGTTCCCCGACGGGAGGCCAGAGGTACGATCGGGCCCAGAAAAGGGGTTTTGGGGGAAGAAGAGGAGGAGGACGAGGAGCCTACCAAAATAGAAACCCCTACACCCAACCCTATACCTTGCCTTACCGTAACCCGCAACGTCCCCAAGAGGTGAATCAAATATTCACTTTAGAGGACTTATCCAGCTCACCGAAGGAAATTTTAGCAGCAGAACACCAGCTAAACCTCCCGGCCCCACCTCCCTTGGTAGGAACACCAAAAAAACAGAACATGGACAGATATTGTGACTATCATTGTGCGAAAGGACACTACACGAACGATTGTTTTCAGTTGAGGAGACAATTAGAGGCCGCCCTGGAATCCGGGAAGCTTAACCAATTAATTAAAGACGTAAGGCAGAAAGGCAAGGGCGGCCAGAAGGGCCACCCTCAAAAAGCCAAGGTGATAAACATGGTATCGGGGCATAGTGATAACCGGAAGAGGAAGTCAAGGTGGGTCAACGAGGACTGGATGAACGTCCCAATAATGTTCCCAGCATGCCCAGACGAGGATCTGTCGGATGAAGCGATTGTGATAGAGGCTGAGGTCGAAGGATACTTGGTGAGGCGGGTGCATGTAGATGGTGGTGCGTCCGTAGAAATAATGTACGAGCATTGTTTCAACAGCCTCCACCCAAGCATACAAGCTAGGATGACTAAGACGCACAACTCGGTGTCAGGATTTTCAGAAGAAAGTGTAAAGCCGTTGGGAAAGATAGAGTTGGAGGTGTGCTTCGGGGACGGAGGCTTGTTCTGAAGGGCCATGATGAGGTTCACCGGCATACCCGCCCCTTCCCCATATAACATCATCCTAGGGAGGCCAGGGATAAGAAGGCTAAGGGCCATCCCGTCTACCATCCACGCCATGATGAAATTCCCAACACCTCGAGGTGTCGCAACTCTCGTTACATCATCTTCAATTATTAACAAATGCAGAGAGATAGGAAAGAGGAAAATGGCGAAAGAAGAGCCAGAGAAGGAGGAGCGCCAAGACGTCAACTTGACAGAAGAGGTGATGATCAACCCAGCTTTCCCTGAACAACTGGTCACGATTGGGGGAAACTTGTCAAAGGAAGGCTCGGAGCAGTTAAAACAATTGCTAAAGAACAACTTAGACGTCTTCCCGTGGGAACTGCAAGATATGACCGGAGTACCAAGAAGGATCGCTCAACACAAGCTCAATGTGAATCCGTCGGTAACACCGGTAAGCCAAAAGCGAAGGGTACTGTCAGCCGAGAAAAGTGAAGTCGTGTCCAAGGAGATGGAGGAATGGGTAAAAGTAGGAATCGTGAGGCCAGTTAGGTATCCTACGTGGATATCCAACACGGTGTTGGTCAAAAAAGTAGATGGAGCATGGAGGATATGCATAGACTTCAAAAATTCGAATTCTGCCTGCCCAAAGGACTACTACCCTCTACCAGAGATTGACGCCAAGATAGAAGCCGTCATGGGATACAAATAAAAAAGCTTTTTAGACGCCTACAAGGGCTACCACCAAGTGCAAATTTCCCAAGAGAACGAAGAGAAGACAGCCTTCTACACCGATCAAGGGACATACTGCTACACTAAAATGCCCTTCGGTCTAAAAAACGCAGGGGCCACTTACCAAAGGTTAGTGGACACAGCGTTCGAATCATAGATTGGACGAAACTTGGAGGCATATGTGGACGACATGGTTATAAAAAGCAAGACTGAGAAGGAAATGCTGGCAGACATAGCTGAAACATTCGACAACTTACGAAAGATAAACATGAAGCTTAATCCAAAAAAGTGTTCTTTCGGAGTTGAAGAGGGAAAATTCTTAGCGTACATGGTGACGTCGGAAGGAATAAGAGCTAACCCAGCCAAGATCAAAGACGTCACAGATATGCAATCACCTAGAACATGGAACGAAATGCAAAGCTTAGCCGGGAAGTTGGCCGCACTTAACCGTTTCCTCTCAAAATATGCCGAGAGATCACTACCTTTCTTTGACACTCTGAAGAACATAACCAAGGACAACAAGGAAGAGTACAGGTGGACGGAAGAAGCAGAGGAGGCTTTCCAACAGATGAAAAGAATGGTGATAGAACTGCCATCCCTTACCACGCCCAGACCCAAAGAAATTTTTTCCTTGTACCTGGCAGCAGCGAAAGGAGCAATAAGCGCAATATTGTTAGCAGAAAGAAAGCGGATCCAAAGGCCAGTCCGCTACATCAGCCGAACGCTACATGAGGCAGAAAGAAACTATGCTCCTTTGGAGAAATTAGCCTTGGCACTTCTAAGCACATCAAGAAGACTAAGGCGATACTTCGAAGGACACCCAATCAAGGTCATTACAGATCAACCCGTAAGGCAAATCCTAAACTAGGCCGAAGCCTCGGGCAAGCTCGCCAAGTATGCCATAGAGTTGGGGACATACGACATTGCCTATGAACCCAGAAGCGCTACAAAGGGCCAAGTGCTAGCAGACTTCCTGAATGAAGTGCCAGTAGGGACGGACACTTCGAAGGATCTGGAAACACATGTTTCCAAGGAAGAAAAGGTCGATAAGGAGGAAGATTGTGTGCTATATACGGACGAAGTGTCCAACCCGAAGGGCTCTGGGGCAGGTTTAGTATTGATCAGCCCCAACGGCATGGAATACACATATGCTTTGAGGTTGAACTTTGACAGCACAAATAATGAGTCAGAATATGAGGCCTTGCTAGCCGACCTAAGAATAGCAGAAGAGATGGGAGTAGAACATTTGGCAGTAAAGGTGGACTCGAAATTAGTGGCCAGCCAAATCAATGGGGATTTTGTGGCCGCCAATGAAAGCATGATCAAATACTTGAGAAAAGCAAAAGAGCACGTAGAACGGTCAAGAGCTTCAAAATCATGAACATACCAAGAAGTAAGAACCAAAAGGCCGATGTACTAAGCAAGCTGGCCTTAGTGGCATTTAACCATTTGACAAAGGAAGTATTGGTGGAAGTGCTAGACAAGCCCTCAACAGATAGGGAAGAAGTAAATGCCATTGTGGAAGAAGAGGAAGATAATTGGATGACACCCATCGTAAGGTGCTTGGAGCAAGGGATATGGCCACAAGATCACAACGAAGCACGTGCCCTTCGGATGAAAATCAACCAGTATGTAATGGAGGAAGGGTGCTCTTCATGAAATCCTACTTGATGCCAATGTTGTGATGCGTAGGGCCACTACAAGCCAACTATGTCATCCGAGAGATACATCGAGGAGCTTGTGGCATGCACTTAAAGGCAAAGTCAGTGGTAGCTAAGGCACTTAGGCAGGGATACAATTGGCCCACGATGCATCGTGACGTGAGGGAAGAAACAAAAAAATGTGACGCATGCCAGATTCACTCACCAGTACCCAAGATGCCCAAAACGCTAATGACATCAATCATGGCCCCATGGTCGTTCTTCCAGTGGGGCATGGATATGTTGGGTCCATTCCCCGCGGCACCAGGTAAGGTCAGGTACATCATTGTGGCAATTGATTATTTCACTAAGTGGTTGGAAGCAAAGCCCTTGGCCAACGTAAAAGGCAAGGACGTGATAAAATTTGTGTGGGATAACATTGTCTGTAGATTTGGTCTACCACATGTAATAGTGACCGACAATGGGACTAACTTTGTGAACGACCCGTTCAAGACATGGTGCAAAAAACTCAATATTAAGCAAATGAACACAGCAGTCGCACACCCACAGGCCAATGGTCTCATGTAAATGGCAAACAAGTCACTCATGGAAGGGCTAAAGACCAGGCTAGGTCGGGATCGAACGGGATGGGAAGACGAACTTCCAAATATACTCTGGGCACACAGAACCTCATTAAAAACAAGCAATCGTGAGACGCCCTTCAGCCTAACATACGGAAGTGAGGCTGTAATCCCTGAGGAGATAGGAATGCCAACACATAGGACGCTTGTAATCAAGGATGAAGAAGCCAATGACGAAGAACTCAGACTCAACTTGGACCTGTTGCAAGAAAGAAGGGAGGCCGCAGCCATCCGGGAGGCCAAATACAAGAAAAAGATGGAACAGTACTACAACAAGAGGGTCAGAGCCAAGTCTTTCAAGGTGGGGAGCTATGTTTACAGAAGAAACGAGGCCAGCCGTGTGGAAAAACCAGGAAAGCTGAGTCCAACATGGGAAGGCCCTTACAAGGTGACGGAGGCCTACATGAATGGCTCATATAAACTGTAAAAAGTAAACGGCAAGGCCGTACCACGCACCTGGCATGCAATTAACTTAAGGGAGTGCCACATCTAGCCTAATGCTCAAACTTGTCTTGTCATTGTAATGTTATAATTATGGAATTAATCAAAAGCTACCTCCCAGCTGAGGAATAGCAATTTTCCCTACATGATAAAGGAGTATAAACATAAGAGAAAAAGTGGCCCCCTCCGAAAGGCTAATCACCTACGGTAGGAACGTGTGACCAGTGTTTATAGCCACCCTTTGGAAAAGAACAAACACATGAATGGTTCTAAATAACCCATGTGCATAGATAAACAAAAAACGATCCTAACGTGATCGATATCTAACAAAATAGGCAAAGAAAAATCGACCTCGACGGAAGGCTCGCAACCTCCAAAATCGATAAATATGGTCGATGTCTATGGAAGGGGAATAAAGGGTTAAGTGGCTCCGAGTGGAACGTAGATCCCTCCAGTCGATATATGTAGTCAATATTCCCCAACCAAAATCAAGAGTTGAATAAATATCCAAGTGGCTCCGGAGGGTAGGTGATTCCTCCCGGCCGACCTATGTAGCCAAGGTTCACTCTTAAGAAAAAAGATACATACAAGTCGAAACACCTATGGGTTCAAGAACGAAAGGCCAAAAAGGGAGGACAATTAAAAGATACATAGATAAAAAGGCACGACGGCCAAACATACGGGTGGATACTAAAAAATGTACGAGCAAGTTAAGGCCAATGGCCATCTAATTGTTATTACAGACATATCAATATAAAGTTCAGAGTAAATCACTGGGCGGAAGAGCAATCCTGCAGAAGGGGTCCTTGGCCGAGAGTCACTTCCTCGTCTGGCATCAAGTTTTGAAGCTCCATTGGACTCTTAAAGCATGCCCGAGAGACCTTCTCCACAAAGGGATACTTCTTCACAAATAAGGCCTCGAATGCCTCCACTAAGCCAATCTCTGTCACAGAAGAGTCAACACAGGACGCCTCGGCCAAAGCAGCAGTAATTTCTTCTTCAGTTCTCCCACGGCTCACGGCCTGCATGAAACCCAAAGACATAGAAAGGCTGAAAACATCCCCATGGGCGGATTTGTACTCTTTGCTTGCTAGGAGGCGTCGAACAAACACAGGAAAGAGGTCCTTCACCAAGTTCTTCCTTAGAGTGGCCTCACGGCCCAAGTCGATGGCCAACCTAGTATTATCAGTCCTTAACCCTTGGGCATCTTCCTCAGCATTCTTTAGCTCATTTTCCAAGGTAACGATCCTTGCATCTCTTTCTACAATCACCTCTGCGTGAAGCTTCTGTGCCTTTTCAAGAACGGCCAAGCATCCAGCCATGTCCATCTCCGAAGAAAGAAGGAGATCATGTTCACCAAGGAGGCTGTCATAGTCCCGGCGGCTCTTTAGCAGCTCCTCGTTAGCAGTATCAAGAGACATACGACAAGCCTCCAACTCGGATTGGGAGGACACACAAGCTTTATGCTCTTCAAGCAAAGATTCGAAGCGGAGTAGAACACTGGACTACATCTGGGTACTCTGAGCCAATCTACGCCAACTGGACCGTATGGCCACCTCATGATCAATACCTTCATTAAAATATACAAGGTCAGCAGGAGTAAAGAGGTTGGCAAGCAGGTCACGGCAGTCCTTGGATTTGTCCACACGAGTAGACTCAGTAATACCCCACTGAGGGTTGAAGGGTCTCTTCCCAAAACGCTTGTAAGGATCACCTGCAAAGACGAAGTAAACATAAGAGGAAGGACATACGCTCCAATCAATAATAATGCAATGGACGAATGAAATGGCCTTACGGTAGGAACTCTCAGCCTCGTCGGGAGTAACGTCTTCATCCAAGTTAATGGGTTTGGAAGCATCACCTAGGAGAGAAAAGCGACAAATATAAGAAAAAATATGTATATGATAAAAATAAAAAAAAAGAGAGAAGGATGTGGGAGCTAACCTCCAGGAAAGGCAAGATTTTCACCATCAAGAGAAACATGGCGCCCACTAGGAACAACAGATGGGGGACGAGAGGCAGATGAGGGGGGATGCTCCTCTTCATGAGGCCCACCTTCAGAAGCTTGCGGTTGAGATAAGCCATCATCAGTATGCTGTCGAAGGTCTTCCATAGCATTAGGCCCCCCGGCTGAAGGAGTTGGAGGATGAGACTTACTAGCATCATCTGCCTCAACAGGGCTAGGAGTGGCCAAAGGAGGAACAATGGGAGCCCTAGCGGCTTTACTCTTCTTATGAGAAGACTCCTTCTTCTTGTGAGAGGAACCCTCACCATCGGCCTTTCTCTTCGACTTCCTAGAGTGAGTGGTAGCTCGGGTAGCCCTAGTGCCAGCGCTATGAGAGCCACCAGCCACCACGTCCTCACGAGCCGCTTTCTCAACAGCACGCCTTTGCTTTCTTTCGCGATCGGCAACAACTCTAGCATCAACGGTCTCGGCTTGTTCCATGGCAAGAGTCTTTGGGGGGATAGGAGCATCCTTGGCCAAGGGGGAACTAGTGTAGGTAGGGACAACTGTGCCTTGCGGCAAAGGATCACCCTTGCGAATGGATGCACCAGCAAAACGAGGAATCCTCAAGAACTCAGACATGGTAACACCTGCAAAAGGGTGGAATGTTAGTCAATATATAGGACATGAGGAACCAAGCAAGAGAAAAGAGGAAGACATTACTTTCCCCGGCCGGACCACTGAGCACACAATCGAAGCCATGGTACTTCCAAAAAGGGGTAAGACGGTCGGCATACAAGAGACTTTGATAAGGCCTCTGGAGGGGAATAGAAAATTCGCAAAGTTTTTTGGCATCTAAAGGATCATATTCTGAAGCTTGGGGAAGGGGGTCAGCCACGCTGGAGTCACGGTGCCTCCATGGCATAGCAATGGGAGCCGCCTTGCGATCGACAAAGAAAAAGAGGCCTTTCCAACCTTTCAAACTAGTAGGGCCGTCTTTAAGGAAGGCACGATAAGGTTTGGCGCCGCGACTCTATAAGGAGAACCAGTCCCCTACTTTACAAAGTTTATAAAACAGGCGGAACAATGCGACGGTAGGAGTGACATCCAAGCCACGACAATAGACCTCGAAGAGAGTAGCTTTATTAACACCAATAGGAACAAGCTGTGAGATATGTACACCAAAATGTTCAACGACGCGAAGAAAGAAGGAGTAAAAAGGAATACGAAGACCACCTTGAGAAAAGTGGTGGACGTAAAGACCAATAAGGTGGGAAGGAAGTTCATTCATGCCAAAATTACGAGAGGGAGCAGAAGGATTCAGATCCGGGGGAATGTGGTAAGCCGTAGCCACGCGGCGCACATGATCCGAACTCAGATCAGAATGGTAAAGATACATGTCAAATTTGTACATAACTTGGGCCTCATTAATGGCCTCACGCTGTTCTTGGATTGGGAGGCCAAGCTCATAAGACCCGTCGGAAGACATAATGACAGGTCGGGGAAGACCAAGAAAAAGACAAGAAAAGAAAACTAATAAAGAAAAAGACAGACCTGGGAAGAAGAGATGTACCTCACGGCTCTCGACGGTAAAAAAAGGGGAAGGTAAGAAATGAGAAAGGAAAGGGGGTATTTATAGACCCCAAGGGCCGACCAAAGGTCACTTCATCAAACACTAAAAACACGTGGCACCCTCCTCGACCACATAATACGCGAATGTCATCCAGTTGGCCGACAAAGCACGCAGAAGCATTAAATAGGCACGATTACCAGTATTTTGACCGAGAGTAATTATGAGGGTAGGTACGCACCCACGCAAAAAAAAGAGGGGGAGGAATAAATACTCATGAGCTACGAGTACAAGACAAAAGAAAAAACGGAAGGGACGGCATTACGGTTAAGTATTGAATCATCAATGCTTCACATTTATAATCCAATACTGGGGGGACATGTTCGCGTATATGGCAGCTTGGCCATATCCAGGTGCCAAATCATCTTCTAGAAACAAGATTGGCCGCACGGTCTGGCAGACCGGCCCACCTACCAAGCGCATATCTAGAAGGAATCCTCGAAAGCATTGTCAATGCATTGGGAAGGAACGACGCACCCTATTGTCCAGTGGACACTCGCCTGGCGTTCGGATAAAAGAGCCATCCGCCTGCACACCTCAAAAGTAGGGTAGATTCCCTCGGGAACAAACGACGCATCCTTTTACCCAGACGCCTTGCATAGCCTTTTGGACCAAAGCTTGGCCTGTCAGATCACAAGGCTCAAGGAGTGCTACCTCCGAGGAGCAACAGTCCACTATAGTGCTCTCAGCACTATAAATACCCCTCATTCAATGTAAGTCACATTCATTGACACACAGTCATTTATTACACATACTACGTGGCCATTCGGCTCTGCATGTTATTGGCCACTCGGCTCAATCAGATTCTTACTCTCACACCGGAGTTGGTCTCGGGCTCTTCACCCGAGGCGAGCTAACGTGTGCTACCTTCTTATAGGCTTGTGGATAAGAAGACCCGGACGGCCCAGCGGCATTCTCGGCCCACTCAGAGGCCCAACGGACTTTTGCATCTACAACTTTATTTAAAACCAAATTCGGTGACCATTTAGTAAGGATGATTGGTGTGCTTCTGATCATCTATGGTCCTTGTTCAAGTACTTGTTCTAACCCTGTTAATGAAGCAAATTTGAAATAGAACAAACCATCGTCATCGCGCATGACTTTCTGGAAACCAAATATTCCCCACGTATTTGATACATAATTCTGCACTAACAAAAAACCCACACTTTTACCAACAAAAAAACCAACAAGTGAGTTAGCAAATTTACTTTGAATTGCTGCCATTGTATCTACTGGAAGAACAAAATCAGTATCCGCAACACGGGTTAAACAAAACCCTGAAATTAATCTTCTTAGTAGGCCGCTCCGCATTAACCACATTCACAAAGGACCTAGGTTTCTTACGAGACCCACTATTATCCTCCTTATCCAAACCCACAGATTGTGACTTGTCAACCTCTACATATGTCTTGGTTGACCCATCTTTCGGTGGATCAGTGCCAAAAACCTTGTCTTGATGTTCCATGTTCTCCATCTTATTAGAAAAAGTCGTAAGAATCGATTTAATATCCGCCTCTCCAGAATCATCAATCATCAATCATACCACACCACCAAACCAAAGTACCACAGATGACAAAATAAAACAAGCAAATCCCTTCATACAAAGGAACCCTAAAAAGACAATTAAAATCGAAACCTTATTATAACAGCCAATACCTTATAATCACGATGAAACAAGAAACAATTAAAGAAATTCGATTTGGGGTTTATAGGTCATAGGTTTTCGTGATTGTAATTGAGGTAATCTTGATTGTAATTGGGGTTTTCGAGATTTTAATTGAGGGTTTCTTGATTTTAATTGGGGCTTTCTTGATTGTAATTGAGGTCCTTTGCATTTCATCTAGATGGGGAGGGCGTCGACCAGGTAGTGTCCATTATTCAAGATTCTATACTATTTTTTAAATGATGTTTATATAACTTAACTTTTTCATACTTTATAAATCTTAATTTTTTACAAGAAATTATAATATTTTATTAAAATTTAACATTTTCAATAGTTTTACAAAAACAATCGTACCTTTTTACAAAATTTTAAACTTTATTTTATTTTATATAAATTGTGTGTATATATAATTTTATTTAGAAAACTTTTTTACCAATATTAATTATTTTTCGTTTTGTAATCTTAAAATTTTTAAAGTAAAAAATAGCACTTTTTAAAAAAAAAAGTCTTTGGAACCTTCGAATTTTTTTTGCAGATAATCATGCTATTTTTTTGAAATCTTAAAGTTTTCAAAACTAAATGTCATACTTTTTCACAAAAAAGTTTGAAAGAAAAGTAAATTTTTTGCAATAAAGAAAGTAATTTTTTTACGGAAAAAAAATTATTTCGTAATATTTTTTTAAATTTTTTTATATACACACAATTTATATAAAAGAAAAAAAAAATAAAAGTTTTAAATTTGTAAAAAAGTACGATTTTTTATAAAAAGAAATTTCAAAAAAAAATTCAATTTTTTTTTTGTAAAAAAAGTACGACTTTTAGTTTTGTAAACTTTAAATTTTTTTAGATAATAGTATGTTTTTCTGCGAAAAAATTTCAAAGTTTCAAAAAAGTTTTTGTAAAAAAAGTGTGGTTTTTTACTTTGAAAATTTTAAGATTAAAAAAAGAAAAATAAAATTTTTGCAAAAAAAATAAATTATATATACACACAATTTATATAAAATAAAAATAACAAAAGTATAAAATTTTGTAAAAATGTACGATTTTTTCTAAAAAATAATTTCAAAATTTTCAATTTTTTTTTGTAAAACACGTTTTATATAATTTTTAAAAGTTAACTAAAACATGTTTAAAAATAATAATATTTAAAACATTTTTATTCAAACATGCGTAAATTTTATTTTAAATTTCTTTTTTGTATAATGTTATATACTTTTTTTAAGGTTTTACGATTTATTTTTAAAAAATCAAATTTTAAGTGTGTATGTTAATGGCCGTTAATATAATGGACTAATGTTGTAATAAAAAGTTTAACTGTCGTTAAGGCAACCTGCTAACCCGTCAAGTATGTCATCGGGAACCCACAATGTACGAAATCACAAAGTTTAATGATAATATAGGAAAAAAGAGATGGCTACACAGAACGGTAAAAAGTGTCAAGTTAGATGCATTTTTAGTCATTAGCCCTATTTTATAATATATTATACTAATATTTTAGTATTTTGACAAATTGTGTCTTAAAAATATATTACTACATAAGATTAAAGATTTTAACCGAATAGTACTCATTATCATTTAACCATTATATTATCATCCCAAAAACAACATTTAATTAAAAAAAACACCAATCCTTAAGCAAAGCTCTAAGCTTCATCCACAAGTTTCCGTCGTTAACTCAAACAAAATACTAATCACAATATTTATAGCTACCGTTAATAAACTAGTCACCTAGTAGCTCTAAGGAAGCGAACTGAAAATAAATGTGATTAATTACAAAAGTAAAAGTACAAGAAAATGTATACTTACTCATGTGCTCCTAATCTTTTCTCTTTATCATATCAATTTCTTCATTTTATAAAAAAAAACTCAGATCTACTACATTTTTCCCATGGAAAACGTGAATCTTTAGGCTAGAAACGTTTCCCCAAACATTTCGTAGGTAACGAGCGGCGTACCTCAAGTGACGAAATGTTTCCACTTTTTCTTAGGACGCTTTCCTAGCGTTTCTCCTTTCCCCGCGTTCTCGATATGTCATGTGGCATCCGGGCGACGCTTTCATGCTTCCTAAATAAGTGAGCCATTTGGAATTAGAATCCAAATTTTCATGCTTCCTAGATAAGTGAGCCATTGGACAAACACGAAGTGAACGAATCACCAAACACCGAAATGTCATCCATGAAGACTTCCATCGTCTTCTCGATCATATCATGAAAAATAGCCATCATACACCTTTGAAAGGTTCCCGGTGCATTGCATAGTCCGAATGGCATTTACGATAGGCAAACGTTCCATATGCACACGTAAACGTAGTTTTCTCTTGATCACGAGAATCGATGGGGATTTGAAAGTAACCGGGAAAACCATCTAAAAGGCAATAGAAATCGTTTCCCGCAAGTCGCTACAACATTTGATCCATGAAGGGCAAGGGAAAATGGTCTTTTCGAGTGGCATTGTTAAGTTTACGATAATCGATGCACACTCTCCAACCGGTCACAACACGAATGGGAATTAACTCGTTGTTTCATTGGGCACAACGGTCATTCCTCCCTTCTTAGGGACACAATGGATTGGGCTCACCCAAGGGATACCAGAAATAGGATAAATCATTCCCGCGTCAAGGAGTTTTAGGACTTCCTTTTTTATGACACTGTGAATTTTGGGGTTTAGCCTTCTTTGACATTAAATTGCGGGCTTGTAGTCCTCCTCTATTAAAATCTTGTGTGTACAAAATTTTGGGTCAATACCCTTAATGTCAGAAAGTTTCCACGCAATTCCCCTTTTGTGAGCTTTCAAGACTTTCAAAAGTGCGGTTTTTTCATCATTGGCAAGATCTTTTGCAATAATAACCGAAAACCTGTCAACACCTTCCAAGAATGCGTATTCAAGGTGAGGTGGAAGATCTTTCAATTCAAGGATTGGTGGATCCTCGATTGAAGATTTGGGTTGAACACTCATAATTTCCAACGGCGGAAAATATGGTGGAATGAGAATATCCTCACTAATCGTTACCTCATCATCATTTTCGATTTCATTAAAAATAAAATCGCCTCCTTGGAATGGAGTGAGATTTGGTGTAGAAATAGCAAGAATTGGATCATAATAGTGGGTTTGCCACTAGTCGAACTATCGGAAAAACCTAACACTTCTTGAGTAAACTCATCGCAAACCACGTCAACTAAGTCAACGTGATTGATGGTAGCGATTGCATAAACCTGAGAAGGTGTAGAGCTTTGAGTAGCGTTTATAACAAGTTCCTCCTCGTTGAATCGCAAAGTGATTGCTCTAGCCTGCACATCAATAATCGATTTCGAGGTATCTAAAAATAGACGCCCTAAAATTAGAGGAACTTGAGGATACATGGGAATGTCTACAACGATAAATTCCACCGGATAGTAGAACTTCCCAACTTTCACAAAAACATCTTCGGCCATACCACATGCAAGGATTGTAGAATGATCGGCCATTTCGATAGACATTTTTGAAGGAACAAGATCCGGAAGTGATAGCGATTTCCACATGGAATAAGGCATCAAATTAATGCTTGCGCCAAGATCGGCCAAGGCAAGGCATCCTTCCATCTCTAGGATGTCACATGGAATAAGAAACTTCCCGGGGTCTCCAACTTTTTTGGTATTCGGTTAAGAAAAACAGAAGAACAATTTGAGAGATTTAAAAGCTTCTCCTTATCGTTCATCATACTTTTAAAAGTGGAGGCGAAATGAGGCATATACAACAACGCGTCAGCTAAAATTATGTCAAAATAGACCTTACTAAACATTTTCATTAAAAGCTCGATTTGTTGATTGTTACGATCATGCAATTTTTCCTTGTTTCGTCTCGATGGGTAGGGTAAAGGTGGTGTGGGTTGAGGCATAGGAAACGGCCTTGGAATCTCGGGTTCCATGATTGGTATAAGTTCAACTGTAGGTGTGATTTGAGTGGTACTTCGTGGGCTTGTAATATGCTCCTTTTATACCATCACCTCGGGTTCTTTCTCTGTTTCCTTCTCCTTAGAAGTACTTGGACGAGAAATGTGTTCTTTTAAAGTCTTACCACTTCGTGTAGTAATAACTTTCATTTCTCCTTTCGGGTTTGTAATGGTATCACTAGGAAGACCACCCGAAGAAGACGGTTTACACATTATAGCCTCAAACATGCTTGCCGTTCTATCCTCAAACTTAGATTTCCTTTTATTCTCCTTAAGCATCTCTTGTTTAATTTCATGTTGGCCTTGTTCCATCTTTTGTTGATTTTGTTGTAACCTTTGCACGTTACTTTCCATTTTGTTTGTAGGAGTTTTAAGTTCATTAGCAAGCTCGTTTTTCAACTCATTTTTCAAATCATTTCTAATCTCGGATCTTAGGCTAATTATCTCCCTTTGCATATTATCAAATTTAGCATCATTAGCCATTGCATAATCAACAAATTCATTTGGAAAATCTTTCATGTTTTGCTAACCTTTGTTATTGTTTTGAAAATCACGGTTTTGATTCTTGTTTTGCAATTTCCCATTGTTCCCACCATTGTTGTTGTAATTACCCTTGTTAAAATTCCTTTGATTTCCTTGGTAAGCAACTTGGTTGTTGTTGTTTCGTAGTTGTTAGCATTTTGATTTTGTGGAGCTTGATTTGGGCGGGAACCTTGACCGTTTTGGTTGTAAGTTCCCGTTGCTACATAAGCACTCGAAGTGTTTCCGCGGTAATGCACTCAGAAGTATCATGAGCTCCACCACAAGATATACAACTCTTTTCAACCGCCTTAACCGATGCGGAATTCAAAGCATCTTGTGCTTTCCAATGAGTCATAAGAGTTGAAAATTTATCGAAAAACCTATTTTCCTCATTTGTTTCATCTTGCAAGGCACTCATGTTACGAGACGACGATGACGAACCCATAGTGGCAACACTCGATGTGTTACGAGGGTTATAAACCTTAGAACTATTCTCAATTATCTTTAAAGCCTCATCGGTCGTTTTGCACAAAAAGTTACCACCCGCGGCGGCATTCAAATAATCTCGTTCATGATCATTTAGCCCATTGTAAAAGGTATCAATTTGATGCAATTCGGAAAATCATGGTGTGGACATTCATGTAACATTTCTTTAAATCTTTCCCAAGCCATAGAAAAACTCTCATTAGGTCTTTGCGTAAACCTTGAAATCTCATTTTTCAAATTTGTCGTCTTAGATGGTGGGAAAAATTGGTTCACAAATTTAGACACGAGATCGTTCCACGTCAATATAGAATTTGGTGGTTCTTTCTCGAGCCAAATTTTGGCGGGTCCATCTAACGAGTATGGAAACAACATCATCCTAATGGCGTCATGTGGTACATCCTTAAACTTGCAAGTCGCGGTGAGACGATTGAAATCCCGAATGTGATAATGAGGGTTGTCTTTTTCATGACCACGGAACTTCTTAGCTTGGAGCATAGAAATTAAAACCGTCTTTATCTCAAAATTCTCCCCAAGGAAAGCGGGAATCACAATGGCTTCTCCAAAACCCTCGGTGGGTTCTTGAAGTAACCCCATCATAGTACGATTAGCCATGGGAGCTTCTTGTTCTATAATAGGTCCCTCACTTGGAGATTCTTCACTTGGTGTTTGTTCCTTTCGATTACGACGTCTACATGCACGTTTTGCTTGATTACGAGTTTGCATAAACGTGACGTACAACGTGGAGGTGAGCAAAGAAGATTCTTTTTGGTGTTTTCATGTTTTTAATTTTTTTTTTGTTTTTGATGATAGTTAATTTTTTTGGATTTTGTGATGTATTACGTATACTCAAATCTATAAATCTCTCCTCGAATCAATTTCTCGATTAAAGGAGCCTCAAGGAATGAAAACTATCACGTTGAGTGAACGCCTTCGATGACTTTAGAACGTTGGTGGAACAACAAAACGTTCAAGAGGGTTTAATCTTTGAAAACAAGCAAATATATATGATACTTAGATAATACTTTGGTGGCAAACCCTCGATTAGCCCTTTTTCTCAAAACACGCACAAGAAAGCGGGGGAAACGAGGTGACGCGAAGCACTTAAGAGCCTTTTTCCCTTAGGTCGTGAAATACAACCGCATTATACCTACCTTATAGTTTGTGTTAATCAAAATCAAGCTTCACGAAGGTAATTATCTATTTTGCCTTATCTTTTTGCTTTAGATTCGAATACAATAATTGAGTGATGAAATCCCAATTAAGGTTGCGTTTTCACGCTTTTGGAAATATTGTGGGTTTATTGTGATACATATACAATATAGTAATAATATTCACAAAGAAAACGAAAACCGATAATACGTGTGATTAGAGTGCTAATCACACAAATACTATTTATTGGCTAATATCAAAAACAAAATTTTTCAAATTAAAACACAACACGCCTCCCCGACAGCGGCGCAAAAATGATTGTAGGTAAACTACGTCTTTTAGGAAAAAGAACGTATGTATGGTAAGTATTAAGCGAGATGATTTTAGAAAATCAAATGCTAATGACCCAAAGTAAGTTCGTTCACCAAGGAGGACTAAAGTGTGTGTTTAATTTGTTGATTTTAAATTAATATTGATGAAAGAAAAGGGGGAAAAGAAAATGACGGATTATGGTGAAAATTACACTAAGACGTAAAAAACGTAAAACCGTGAATAGTGCCAAAATAAAATTTTACTTTAAAAATTCCCAAAAAATTCCAAAAAATTCCTAAAAATGAACTAAGGGTTTATAAATGATCAAAACTTTTTCAGATCTTTTTAATTAATTAATATTTAATATTTAATATTTAAATGCTAATTAAAGCCCTAAAATCAAATAAATTAACAAAAAGCCCAAAGAAAGATTTTTCAACTTGTAAACCTCAAGAATGTCTTAATTAAGCTAAAAACTATTTTTTCAAAATTTTAAACCTATTAAATCTATTTAAAAACACTAAAAACAATTTTTAATAATAAAATAATAATAAAAAATTCAAAAAATATAAAAAATTTTAAAAACTTACAAATTAGTTTATTTTAACCTAAATAATCAGAAAATCAAATGCTAATGACCCAAAGTAAGTTCGTTCACCAAGGAGGACTAAAGTGTGTGTTTAATTTGTTGATTTTAAATTAATATTGATGAAAGAAAAGGGGGAAAAGAAAATGACGGATTATGGTGAAAATTACACTAAGACGTAAAAAACGTAAAACCGTGAATAGTGCCAAAATAGAATTTTACTTTAAAAATTCCCAAAAAATTCCCAAAAATTCCTAAAAATGAACTAAGGGTTTATAAATGATCAAAACTTTTTCAGATCTTTTTAATTAATTAATATTTAATATTTAATATTTAAATGCTAATTAAAGCCCTAAAATCAAATAAATTAACAAAAAGCCCAAAGAAAGATTTTTCAACTTGTAAACCTCAAGAATGTCTTAATTAAGCTAAAAACTATTTTTTTAAAATTTTAAACCTATTAAATCTATTTAAAAACACTAAAAACAATTTTTAATAATAAAATAATAATAAAAAATTCAAAAAATATAAAAAATTTTAAAAACTTGCAAATTAGTTTATTTTAACCTAAATAATCAGAAAATGAAAGTGAAATTACCTAAATACCCCTATTGGGCCCTCAAATGGATCAAAAGTGAAAACAATCCACCTAAATGGGCTTTTTAGCCCAATAAGCAAAAAGTCAACCAAATAAGCCCAAAAATCACAATCTTACTTGAAATTTAATTTTAAACAAAAAACTCTAAAGGCCCAAAAGCTGAAAGTGAGCTTATCACAACTTAATAACCCAACAGCTTATTCTTAATGGGCCAATAAGCCCATTAAGCCATAAGCTGATGCCATAAGCTGAAAATTTACACACATCCTTCTCTTGTGATTATAAAGCAGTTTGTAAAAAGAAATTTTGAAAAAGCTCAATAAATAAGCCTGAAATAAGCCAAAGCTCTCTATAGAAAACGACAAAATAGTCGTTTTTGAGTTCTAGGCTGATTCAAGAGCTGATTCTTTTTGCAAAAGCTTCTAAATGGATTAACTAAGAATAATCAACAATAGAATTTCCAAAAAGCAAAGTCAAATAAACTATAGAAGGTGATAAGCACTCTAAAAAAGCACAATAAGCTGATTTTCTAGTAAAAGCTTAACCAAAAGAGCTACAAACTTCCAATATTGATTATAAGCAAAGAAAAATGACACCTATCACAAAATTAAAGTTGTTGCACACACTAATAAGCTAAACTGAAAAATAAGCCAAAATGAGCTTATTTGACCAAAAGTCAAAGTGTTCCAAATGTTACCAAACTATCATGACTTGTTTATGGGCTTGTTTTGAGCAATTTTTGTGAAGGATTCAAGGTTGAATCCTATGAATCAAGTAGGCCTGTTAGCCAACTTGATTTTAGTTTTGGTACAAATATCGCCAATAAGCCAGTTGGCTTATAAGCTGATGAAATGAGCTACAAACACTTAGCACACCACAAGTAGGCAACAAAGAACAAGTATCGATAAAAAAACACAATTCAGTTAAAGAAAGGCAAATCACATAACATGCATTTGACTTATATACTTGACCAAAAGGTTGAGATTCAATAAGCAATAACTACTTCAATAAGCCACCAATTTTCAAAACCAGATTATGCAGAGATAAACACCAACAAGAACTACAAGCAAACTAATTTTCAGGCTTTAAATCAATCAAACAAACAAATTATCCTTTCTGATGTGTTTGACCTTGTTTTAGGTGAAAAAGTGGTTAACATGCTAACTTTTTGTTATCTGTTTTCAACACTTAGCAAAACACAAATAACACTTAAAATGAACACCAAATAGCAGTAAGAACAAAGGAACCAAATGCCAAAGGCCTTAAGCCCTAACAACAGGCAAATCCAAACAACACTTAATCCTACTGATTTCAAAGAAATCGTTGATTTTAACCTTGTAACATGCAATTTTATGACTGAAATAAGTTACTACCAACCTATGTGACAGATTCAAGCACAAAGAACACAACTTTCAAGCATGAAACTCAAAATCACATAGCATACACTTGTTAAACAGAAAAATGAAAAAGAGAGTGTTCAAAACTCAAAGATGTACATCCACACCTTCGAATCAAGAGCTTAGGTGCTAGCTAAACAAGCACCAGTTTTCCACTGCTAAGAACAAAGAAAAGTCACAGCCCAAGGCTTAGACCTATGGTTAGCACAAATAAGCAAAATAAAGTGACAAAAGAACCAAGTCTTTGCAACACTTAGGTCCCCGCAAGGCTTGAATCCTCCCTTAAGGCCTCACTATCCCTTAATCAGTCAAGATTAGGAGGCTATGATCACCCTTAAGCTCAAATAATCAAGTTGTTGAACCACAAGTACTTAGGAAACCACTTGACTGATTTAGTTAAGAAAACTTGTAACAACTTCCCAGTTTGTTTAAGCAGTTTGAATGTGACTTATGTCACTTAAATAAACACCTCAATGAACAATCATCTACCAAGCCAGACCAATTTCTTTATCACACAAAGAACAAGGGATTTTGTAACACTCTCAAAATCGGGTCACATTAGCGGAAGGGTCCTTGAGTGTTACTTACATGATACAATCACACAATTTAGAAAACGGCTCAAAACGAGTCGTTTTAATAAAACATCCATTCATTCATTCAAAAGATAATAATCCATACACGGTCCTAGATAATTTTAAAATATTTACAGTACACATCAAAAGATAAATGTTGTTTCGAATGGATATATTTTATAAAAGCAGGCCAAAGTCACCAAAATTAAGCAAGCTTCATGAAACCACCTTCCTTGAGTACTTTCTTTATGGACCTGAGATAAAACATGCTATAAAATCAACAAAAATTGTTGAGTGAATCCATAGAGTTTAAAATATGTAAATCGAACACAAGTATCTGGATAAACCTTCATCTGGTAACAATTATGTGGATCAGACATAATTATTGTTGTTATTACATAAGCTTCATGACATTGAACGTTAACATATATTTATTTCAGCCCACCAACACACCTAGCCAGGTGCGCATATTTCTCTTATACATATGCATCCGATGTGCTCCAATACACTAGTGTTTCATTACACCTTATGATAGCTAATCGCATCGGACTGTGCGTCACCCTGATAGATCTATCCACAGTATTAGCGTTCACTCGCACCGAGTAATTAACAATTCATGGGAAATGGGTCTTTTAAGGCTATAAGCGAACTTATGTAATAACATTCATCTGAGCATACAATCGAGTCCCTTGTGTTCTATCTTAAAAATAAGCATGTTATCCCCTCGCGGGTTTATAAAACAAGTAAATAAATAAAAGCGAGGCTATGAACTCACCTTAACAGCAAAACGTGAGCACAAAACGAGTTGAACAAATACCACTATAACAATCTTCGACTATAAACCTTATCAACAAATATATGATATTGACTACTTTCCTTCATACGCTTGCATTTCCTTATATCCTACTTTTTTTTCTCCTACTATCCACTTATTTGCTTTGCCAAATCGTCGAAAAATAAAGAAATGTGATATGCTCTTTTTTTATATACTTTAGTTAGTATGAATTGGATTGCATAGTCATGTAATATTTTAATATATAAAGGTGGCAAATTCAAATGTGATGGCAGTAATATAGGAATTGGCTTGCATAGTCATATATAGATATATTTTTTTTGTAACTTTGTATAGAAGCAACAATGTGGCTAGGGACACGTTTAAAGTTTATTAAAATAATCAATAACTCCTTGACACGTAGGATTTGAGTTGTTTATATATATAAAAAAAATAGTTTTTGCTAACTTATTTCTTACAATCGATAACGCGGGTATTATCGAAGCCCGATATTTTAAAAGTTACGCGATTTGAAAAATACCCCTAAGACACAAAAAAAATAAACTCTCAATATAAAATAAAAACATCGAAATTCGGAGGACATTTATATTTTGATAATTAAATGACTTAAAATAGTTAACGCGTCGAATGAACGAACGACTTAAAGGTTTAACGTAAATTACCAAAAATACTTTTAAAAGAAAATAATAAAAATAAAATAAAATAAAAATCAAATGACAACAATATAAAAATATTTTTATGTCATGACGAGAATATAAATATCTATACCTAACGTGTAAAACCCGCATGCTTTTACCATGAATAGTACCCTTAAGATCGTACGTACTAGATTAAAACTTTCCTTTTATAGTATGATTACGTTCACGTGTTAGAATTTTTACGTATTACGTACGTGTTAGAACACGATAAGTATTTATTACGTACGAACACACAATAATTATTTAAACAATACTTAATCACGAACATGTGATCATGAAATCATGAACGTAATTTAATCATGAGCTAATATTAATTTCGTATATATATTTATTACGAACACGAATAAATATATTAAGTCACGGTTAATATTTAACGAGAACACATAAAACACGAACACGACTAAATACGAACGAACACTAAAATAAATAGACTCGAGAAAAGGTACGGGTACCCCATGTGGGGCCCCCTACCAGCGGCTACACCAAGGAGATGGGCCAAGTGATAGTCGTAGAAACACGTGTTTAGGAAAACAACGTATAATTGTGGCAAGTATTAAGCGTTACGTTTTAGGAAAAACGTAAAACCGAATAAATGCGGGTTCGTTCTCGAGGAGGTGTGTGGATTAATGTGCCAATATATATAATCAAAAGTTTGGGATAGTGTCGTTGTTAGATGAGAAAAGAAAGAAAAACAAAGACGAGCTACGATTACAACTAAACTACGACGAATGACGTAAAACGCGAACGTAAGTACGTAAAACGTGAAAATTTAAAAATTTTAAGCTCAAAACAAATTAAAAATGAAAAATAAGTTCAAAATAATATAAATAAGGATAAAAATCCAATAAATAAATTTTCAAACCTTTTATTAATTAAATATTAAATTTTTAATGCTAATTAAAGCCCAAAAATTAAATATAATTAAGAAAAAGCCCAAATAAATATTTAATTGAACAGATAACTCACTTATATTATTTAAAAACTAAAAAGTATTTTTCCTAAATTTTAAACACTATTTTTCTATATTTAAAACTCTAAAACAATTTTTAAACTAAAATAATGATTAAAAAATAATAAAATAATGCTAAAAATAATATGACTATTTTAAAAATCCTAAATTACACTAATGAACAGTAGAAAAATGAAAAAGTTTGAAAAATTAAATATTTTTCACTAAAAGACAAAACAATATATAATTAAAACCCTAATTAAACTAAATAAAATCTAAAAATTAATTAAAAAGTGAACAGTAAAATATTTTTGAACTAAAAGTCTTAAAATATTTTTCCAAATATAAGAAAACTTTTAAAATTGAAAAATCTTACAATTTTACACTAAAAGACAAAAATTAGAAACTTAAAAAGTAATTTAAAATGCTATTTAACCTACAAAATGGAAAATGAACAGTAAATAAAAATTTAACTAAACAGAAAAATCACAAATTAAATAAGAAAAATAACAAAACTGGTTTCAAATCCTAATTCCTATTTTAGGTCACAAAAGACAAAAAAGCAAGTTTACTGAAAGTGACACTTGACCCTTTTTGTTTTCTAGCAAAGCAGTGGGAACTGCTAACATTAACAGTGGGAACTGAGTTCCCACTGCCAGTTATAAAAACAAGGTCTGGGAGCCTTTTGGCTTGAATCTGCTAGGTTAATTGGTTTTGTGGGCAAACAAAGGCACCCCCACAACCAGTTGGGTTGTGGGGAGTCAATTAAAAGCTAAAACACTAACTCACTTCACAAGATCAAGCCAAAAAACCCCATATACAGTTACTGTATAGAAAATGGGGGGCTGTTGGCTTGTTTACTGATGTGTTTGGCAATTGGGTGAGTTTTGGTTGACCAAAACTCACTCAATCCACTCACAAACAACCCCAAATCAAGTTCAAATACTAACCTAGCCTAAATCCTATCAAGCTACAAGATTTGAGTTACAAAATCTACAAAATCAAGGCAGATTTGGCTTGACTGAAATTTTTACTAGGTTTTTACCAAACTTGCATGCAATTCATTCAAAAATGTACCCAATCCAACACCTAAGGTTGATAAAACACAAAGCTACTCAATTGGGTGCATTTAAACAGATTTCAAGACAATTACACTTCACCACTTAATTTTAAAACCAGGATCCAAACACCCCTTTAAAAACTGAAACTTGAAATTTATCAAAGAAATTGTAACCAAACTTGCACCAAATCATTTCAAACCCACTCTAACATGTTCTAAACTAACAAGAGAGCAATATCTAACATTAGACCTAGCATCCAACCTACTACTCTAAATCATCATTGCATAAAAAATAATCCAAGCAATATAGAAAATCAGAAAAAGACCTTACCTTGTGACCCTACATCTAGGGCTCACAAAGGCTGCTTTTGCCTTTTCCATCAAGCTTGGGCTTGAGCTGAAAGGATTGGAGAAGAAAGTTGTGGTATGGCAAGGTAATGATGATGATGGACTTCAACAACCATCAATCATCCCATATGCAAGATTTGTGAATCCTGCTAAGACAAAAAACAAGTAGAGTGACCTGGATAATCAAAGGCTTCCAAGAGTATAAGTCTAGCTTATTGATTAAGCTAGCTTATCTCTTTAAGCTTAGGAGAAAAAAAATTGGTTTTTCAAACAGATTTCTTGAAACTTATTTTTGATAAAAATGAAAACTTTTTCATCCAAAAATACTTTCAAAATATCACTTAAATAAATAGAACAATGGGAACTCAGATTATGCAACTTAAACTTTTTTCATTTTCATTACTTAAAATTCAAATAGTACAAAATCTGGAACACTCAATATGGACACAATACGTCCATATTTATACTACCTAGCTGAAAATTCTAGAATTACAATGAAATATGAAAACCTAGCTATGAAAATTACAAAGCTGCCCTTGGTCAAAGTTTTTAGAAATCTGGTCTTGATGGAATCATGTGATCTTGTTCTCTTTCTTGTGATGACAGCTAATCTTCCTTGATCTTGAGCCGTTGGGAAGTGAGTAGGGACCAAGTAATTGTTTTGGGACGTTGAACATGTCCCCTCATGGGGTTTTGTGGAAAGGGACTTGAGCAGGGGAGGGCCAGGGGTGTCACATGGGTGTAGTGGGGTTGGTTTTAATGGTTGGGTTTAGTTTAGTGTAGGTTCAATTAGGGATCTGGAAGCTAATTTACAAAAACCCTTTGATTTGGGGGATTAATGGGATTAGGGTTTATAGGTTTAAAGAAAGTGAACAGGGGTGGTGTTGATCCGGTTTGGGGGTTTAACACATGTTAGGCGCCTAAAATTAGGTTTAAAAATCTGGTTAATAACTTAATAAGTTATTGGGGTAGTGGAAAACAGACGTGGAGGGGATGTGGAGGTGAAGAGTGGTGATTGGTGGACTGGATGACATGGCAACCTGTGGTTGGTTGTGTGGGTTTATGTGTCTCCCAGGAATGGCCCCTAAATTTCCAAAACTTCTTCAAACCAAGTTTGCAACAGATTTTCTTAATTTCCCTTTGTAAATAACTTAGGGCAGCTTGTCACTTTTGGCACATATATTTCTTAAACTTATAACAAGGATCATAAATGCAAATTTTGCATTTATCAAGGACTCATAGTGCAAATTCTTGGCATTTAAGGGACCATGATGCAATTTATGAATTTTGCAGGGGTATAAAATGCCATGTCTTCAAAAGATGAGGGACCAATCTTGCCAATCTTCAAAACTTCAAGGGCATCTTTGTAAATTCCATTCTTGGGCCCGGTTCTTTGTGCGACTTCATTTCCCGTGTTCATTTTTGCTTGATTCTTGTGATCTTTTGTTGATTTCACGATATCCGCACCTAAAATACACAAGACACAAATACAAGCATATATAGGGGTATTTTCATGATATTTTAAGCGTTTTAAACCCGATTTGGATGATGAGACTATGTATAATTATAGTCTCATCACTCCCCCATACTAAACCATTTCCGTGTCCCCACGCAATGCTAGAATTAAGTATCTTAGCACTTCCAAAATTCATTTATGATGACATTTATTGAAGACATAAACTTAAATAAGCTACTACACGTGATTTAGACATAATGTATTGTTTTCATCATGATAAAGTGATTTTTAAGGTCAAAGAATAAGAACACGTGAATGCCTCATAGAGATAAGTTCGTCATCCTTGATTTTCACTCGATTCCATGCTAAGCGTGTAACGAGATCATTGTTATTATAAGTTGGCAACACGATCACTTCTCATGAGTGTTAATTACGAACCTAAACTCCCTTATTCCTACTTGGTATCTCTTGTATTTTATTTTGTCTTAATGATCAAGAGGATACATCATTGACTTTTTAGGTCTAAAAATAGAGTTTTAATGGTGTAACCAAAATCATTAAATTAATAATTCACCCTAATAGACAACGATGTCAAAAAATTAAGTCAACAAGAAGGATCGATAAACACGGTTTTATAACGGTTTTGAACATGAGACTTATTACCAAGACTTTTATACGCCCCCTAACGGAAGGGCCTTATTATCATTGGTTTACCTCCATCTTTTATTCAACTTTGCCATGAAGTTTTTATTATGACTTCGGTCTTGCCTTGCCTTTTATTATCCGCCTCATCGGTGGTTTTATTAGCCAAGGACGTATATCCTCACGCTAAGGCGAATTTTGGATCTTTAAAGCTTCGAAGATTAAGGATTGATTCACTTTCAATCTGGGAATAGATTTTTCGGCCTTGTGAGCTTCAAATTTTTTCTTAATTTAGGTAAGCACTAGAAATCTTATTATTAGGCGAAGCTTTCGATTATTCGGGTGCCAATACTTCAAAACCATGACGCTGGCGATACCTTAATGTTTTCCCAATTTAATTACATGGAAGCTACTAAAACAAATTAGAAACCAACAATAGTGACTAAACCGCCAAATCAATATTTATTAACAATTTATTATCAAAAGCGTGGGGAGAATAAGCTAATAATTACTACACATGAGATCATGACGATTACAAGACTTATAAATAACTCTATCATTTCTCGTCCTCATTTAAGAGACTTAGCCTAAAAAGTTAAGGAATCGAAGCTAAGTGCTCAACATGCACGGTCGAGTCAAAAATTACTCTCATTCTCACCATCGGAAACCTACATTCGTGTCTTAAACACTTATGAAAAACAAGAAAAAATTTAAAATTTTGCCATTTTTAGCCTTATTTTGCAACAAAACGATAACAAAAAGATGAAATTTTGGATTGCGTGTTGACGTAAGCAAGGTGAAGTATCTAACCACCCCCCATACTAAAACTAAACATTGTCCTCAATGTTTCGAGTCGAGGGGTGAAAACACCCCCATACTAGAGACGAAGTCGAATGCTTAATCTCGAGCATGGAAAGGGTAAAACGAATAACCTAAAAGCTGTTTATGAATTATGCTAATAAGATAAACGTTAGAACATAAAAGGATATCATCGGATATCGGAATCTCCAAAGGCAACGATCAAAGCTCGAGTGCTACGTAAAACGAACACGAGAGGCTTCAATGATGACGATGTAACTAATGAATCACAATCACGAACAATCATGGAACAAAGGTTGGAAGGGCATAAATCCCCTCACATTAAACTAATTAGAAAGCAATAATATGTACATGGATAAGCATGGGTCTCCCCCACGAGGCACCTTGTTTTTGATTACCGAGTCAAAAGCTCGACTCGAATCCCCATAAATGTGATCATTTAGGGATATAATTGGTTTGGTCATTTTTGGTGGGACTTACATGTAATCAAGGCCCAAAAGCAACCGTGAATAAAGGGAAAACCTCTATACCGGGATCAAAGATCGTGTCTTCTTTTTCGGATGATAAATGAAACAACACGACTTCAAGTAACAACGTCCCAATGGGACACAAGAAAATAGGATGAGGAGAGAAAGGTGGGACATTGGGTGGGCATAAAAATCGAGTTACTCGAGGTAAACTCTCACCGTAAGTGTAGAAAGGATTTCTAGTGACTACTTCGGTAAAAGACCAAGATTTTATCTTAAACATGATACCGGGGTCAAAAATCTCGTCCTCGGTGGAGAAGTGTGAGGGAACAAATGGGGCTTCCCCCATACTAGGTCCACACAAAACGTCGTCAAAAGAAGTAGACGCGTTTGTAGCAAGCTCAATTAAGCGAGGTGATGACGGGGTTAAATTTGGAAAAAATTTTATATCAATTGTAAAATCTTTCCCTTTTTCATTTTTTAACTCTTTGTTACGAAAACCCAAGTTGATTAAATTGAAAATATTGTGTGTTTCTAAAACAATTCTAGGCACACTTAAAATTTCCACATTTATCTTGAAGGCGGGAGGAGGATTAGAATTTTTAAAACGTGAATCGATTAATAAAACATCCCCCTCCGGGCTAACACAACGGTCCTCATCAAACTCGAAAATAGAAGACGGATCATCAAGAATACGTTTGATCTCGGAAAAATCGCCATCGGGATCAAAAACGTCTTCTCTTCCTCGTGGAAGAGGTTGAGCAATAAAATTTTCGATAATCGAGTCCCTAGCTTCAACCGTCGTGAAACTAGGAATAGAAGGCTCTTCGATTGAAGAATTTGCCTTTGTCGTTTCGACCTCGATATCGAAAAACGTACCGATGTGAGCAAGGCCATCGGCGGACTTCTCACATGATAAATCCAAAAATCTCACTCGGTGTGGGATTAGGAGTAAAAGGCTCGTCTCGTGACGATTTTGCCTTGACGGTTTCAACTTTGTCGTTCGAAGGGATCGAACGTGGGTTTTCAAACACTTTAGCAAAATTACTAACACGTCCCTTCAGAATTAATTTTCGTTCATCTTGTAAAAACGAGGGTTCAATGATTTCCTTAAAAACCTTTTCATATTTTTCTTTTTTAAAACGATTTAATAGAATTTCTTTGTCAAAATTAAGTGTATATTGATTTAGAAAATCCTCAATAATTTCATCTTCATTAGAAAAATTAGGTTTAGAAGGTGCAAGATTTAATACTCCCAAGTATCCTACGAGTTTTTCCTTTGGTTTATTTTCACAAACATTTTTCAAAACTTCGTTAGATGACTTTTTCGTTTCCTCTACGTTGTTGCAAGACGATGAAGGTTGCACGACTCTAAAATTCGAGAGATATGGATCAATACGAGACGTACGAGTCTTAGGAGTCGATAAGGCTTTAACCTCTCCCTCGGAATTAGGATTGGTGTTATTAGACAAAGAATTAAATTTTTCCACTAAGCCCTCGAACATTAAAAGAATTTTATCTCTTTCATTAGCATGATTTTCCCTAATGCTATCCACGTATCCTTTCCACATCTCTTGATTTTGATCATACAAACGTTGTTGCTCTTCAATAAGGGTGTCATAATTGTTTTCCATTTTTTTGAAAGTTTCCCTTTGGGTTGCCATTCGTTTATTACAAGTTTCCTTAAGGCTTGTCATTTGTTCTTCCACCATCGTTAATTTCTCATTATTTCGTGTCACACAATCATTAAAGGCATTATGAATAGACTCATCATTGCAATTAAAAGACGGATCATACGACGAATAAAACGAAGACGATGGGTGACCTTGGTCGTAGGATTGAAAATTGTTACCATGATCACTTGGAGCGGGGTTATAGATATAACCCACTCGACCTCCAATAACCTCACAATAAAAACAATTGGCACCATCGGGCGGGCTCCCACAATATGGACACGAATAATATCCACCATTATTTGACATGATGCAACGAGAACGGTGTTACGAGAATTAAACACTAGAGGGTTAGAAATAGAATTAATGGATAAGGGTAAGAAGAATATTTTGATTTTTGATTGTTTTTAAATTTTTTTTTTGGATTTTTTGTTGTATTACGTAGACTCAAATCTACAAATCTCTCCTCGAATCGACTTTCTCGATTAAAGGAGCCTCATGGAATAAAAACGATCACGTGAAGTGAACGCCTTCGATGACTTTAGAACGTTGGTGGAACACCAAAACGTTCAAGAGGGTTTAATCTTGAAAACAAGCAAATATATATACGTAGATAATACTTTGGTTGGCAAACCCTCGATTAGCCCTTTTTCTCAAAATACGCACAAGCAAGCGGGGGAAACGAGGCGGCGCTAAGCACTTAAGAGTCTTTTTCCCTTAGGTCGTGAAATACAACCGCCTTATACCCACCTTATAGTTTGTGTTAATTGAAATTAAGCCTTACGAAAGTATTTATCTATTTCGCCTTTAAACTTTTGCTTTGGATTCGAATACAATGATCGAGTGATGAAATCCTGAATCAAGGTTGCGTTTTCACGCTTTTGGAGTACTTGTATTTTTATTGTTCTACGTAAGTACAATATAGTAATAATATTCACAAAGAAAAACGAAAATAATAATGGGATATCTACAATATAGTAAAATGATTGTTGTGTGTTTAGTTTAGGAAAACTAAACACAATTTATTTGGATACTATAATATAATAGAGAAAAATAACAAAAATGAGTATGTACGATATTCACGCTTTCCAAAATTAGAAAAGCAAAAACGCACCACTCACACAAACACGATACTAATAATGGCACACTAAAAACACCTCCCCGGCAGCGGCGCCATTTTGATAGTCGTAGAAACACGTGTTTAGGAAAACAACGTATAATTGTGGCAAGTATTAAGCGTTACGTTTTAGGAAAAACGTAAAACCGAATAAATGCGGGTTCGTTCTCGAGGAGGTGTGTGGATTAATGTGCCAATATATATAATCAAAAGTTTGGGATAGTGTCGTTTTTAGATGAGAAAAGAAAGAAAAACAAAGACGAGCTACAATTACAACTAAACTACGACGAATGACGTAAAACGTGAACGTTAGTACATAAAACGTGAAAATTTAAAAATTTTAAGCTCAAAACAAATTAAAAATGAAAAATAAGTTCAAAATAATATAAATAAGGATAAAAATCCAATAAATAAATTTTAAAACCTTTTATTAGTTAAATATTCAATTTTTAATGCTAATTAAAACCCAAAAATTAAATATAATTAAGAAAAAGCCCAAAATATTATTTAATTGAACAAATAACTCACTTATATTATTTAAAAACTAAAAAGTATTTTTCCTAAATTTTAAACACTATTTTTCTGTTTTTAAAACTCTAAAACAATTTTTAAACTAAAATAATGATTAAAAAATAATAAAATAATGCTAAAAATAATTTGACTATTTTAAAAATCCTAAATTACACTAATGAACAGTAGAAAAATGAAAAAGTTTGAAAAATTAAATATTTTTCACTAAAAGATAAAACAGTATATAATTAAAACCCTAATTAAATTAAATAAAATCTAAAAATTAATTAAAAAGTTAACAGTAAAACATTTTTGATCTAAAAGTCTTAAAATATTTTTCCAAATATAAGAAAATTTTTAAAACTAAAAAATCTTACAATTTTACACTAAAAGACAAAAATCAGAAACTTAAAAAGTAATTTAAAATGCTATTTAACCTAAAGAAATGGAAAATGAACAGTAAATAAAAATTTAACTAAACAGAAAAATCACAAATTAAATAAGAAAAATAACAAAACTGGTTTCAAATCCTAATTCCTGTTTTAGGTCACAAAAGACAAAAAAGCAAGTTTACTGAAAGTGACACTTGACCCTTTTTGTTTTCTAGCAACGCAGTGGGAACTACTAACATTAACAGTTGGAACTGAGTTCCCACTGCCAGTTATAAAAACAAGGTCTGGGAGCCTTTTGGCTTGAATCTGCTAGGTTAATTGGTTTTGTGGGCAAACAAAGGCACCCCCACAACCAGTTAGGTTGTGGGGAGTCAATTAAAAGCTAAAACACTAACTCCACAAGATCAAGCCCAAAAACCCCATATACAGTTACTGTATAGACAATGGGGGCTGTTGGCTTGTTTACTGATGTGTTTGGCAATTGGGTGAGTTTTGGTTGACCAACACTCACTCAATCCACTCACAAACAACCCCAAATCAAGTTCAAATACTAACCTAGCCTAAATCCTATCAAGCTACAAGATTTGAGTAACAAAATCTAAAAAATCAAGGCAGATTTGGCTTGACTGAAATTTTTACTAGGTTTTTACCAAACTTGCATGCAATTCATTCAAAAATGTACCCAATCCAACACCTAAGGTTGATAAAACACAAAGCTACTCAATTGGGTGCATTTAAACAGATTTCAAGACAATTACACTTCACCACTTAATTTTAAAACCAGGATCCAAACACCCCTTTAAAAACTGAAACTTGAAATTTATCAAATAAATTGTAACCAAACTTGCACCAAATCATTTGAAACCCACTCTAACCTGTTCTAAACTAACAAGAGAGCAATATCTAACATTAGACCTAGCATCCAACAACCTACTACTCTAAATCATCATTGCTCAAAAAATAATCCAAGCAAGTATAGAAAATCAGAAAAAGACCTTACCGTGTGACCCTACATCCAGGGATCACAAAGGCTGCTTTTGCCTTTTCCATCAAGCTCGGGCTTGAGCTGAAAGGATTGGAGAAGAAAGTTGTGGTATGGCAAGGTAATGATGATGGACTTCAACAACCACCAATCATCCAATATGCAAGATTTGTGAATCCTGCTAAGACAAGAAACAAGCAGAGTGACCTGGATAATCAAAGGCTTCCAAGAGTATAAGTCTAGCTTATTGATTAAGCTAGCTTATCTCTTTAAGCTTAAGAGAAAAAAATTGGTTTTTCAAACAGATTTCTTGAAACTTATTTTTGATAAAAATGAAAACTTTTTCATCCAAAAATACTTTCAAAATATCACTTAAATAAATAGAACAATGGGAACCCAGATTATGCAACTTAAAATTTTTTCATTTTCATTACTTAAAATTCAAATAGTACAAAATCTGGAACACTCAATATGGACACAATACGCCCATATTTATACTACCTAGGTGAAAATTCTAGAATTACAATGAAATATGAAACCCTACCTATGAAAATTACAAAGCTGCCCTTGGTCAAAGTTTTTAGAAATCTGGTCTTGATGTAATCATTTGATCTTGTTCTCTTTCTTGTGATGACAGCTAATCTTCCTTGATCTTGAGCCGTTGAGAAGTGAGTAGGGACCAAGTAATTGTTTTGGGACGTTGATCATGTCCCCTCATAGGGTTTTGTGGAAAGGGACTTGAGTAGGGGAGGGCCAGGGGTGTCACAGTGTAGTGGGGTTGGTTTTAATGGTTGGGTTTAGTTTAGTGTAGGTTCAATTAGGGATCTGGAAGCTAATTTACAAAAACCCTTTGATTTGAGGGGTTAATGGGATTAGGGTTTATAGGTTTAAAGAAAGTGAACAGCGGTGGTGTTGATCCGGTTTGGGGGTTTAACACATGTTAGGCGCCTAAAATTAGGTTTAAAAATCTTGTTAATAACTTAATAAGTTATTGGGGTAGTGGAAAACAGACGTGGAGGGGATGTGGAGGTGGAGAGTGGTGATTGGTGGACTGGATGACATGGCAACCTGTGGTTGGTTGTGTGGGTTTATGTGTCTCCCATGAATGGCCCCTAAACTTCCAAAACTTCTTCAAACCAAGTTTGCAACATATTTTCTTAATTTCCCTTTGTAAATAACTTAGGGCAGCTTGTCACTTTTGGCACATATATTTCTTAAACTTATAACAAGGATCATAAATGCAAATTTTGCATTTATCAAGGACTCATAGTGCAAATTCTTAGCATTTAAGGGACCATGATGCAATTTATGAATTTTGCAGGGGTATAAAATGCCAAGTCTTCAAAAGATGAGGGACCAATCTTGCCAATCTTCAAAACTTCAAGGGAATTTTTGTAAATTCCATTCTTGGGCCCGGTTCTTTGTGCGACTTCATTTCCCGTGTTCATTTTTGCCTGATTCTTGTGATCTTTGTTTGATTTCATGATATCCGCACCTAGAATACACAAGACACAAATACAAGTATATATAGGGGTATTTTCATGATATTTTAAGCGTTTTAAGTCCGATTTGGACGATGAGACTATGTATAATTACACTCTCATCACCAAGCCCATCTAATTTTACTAACAAGGGGTTAAGGGTGAAATCTTTTGTCACTTTTCACTTTACAGTAAAAACATCAAAAACCCTAAAAAGTTTTCTCCTTCTCCTTGTCCTCTCCTTTTGGCCGCCGCATATAATAACACACAAGGGGGTGTTTGTTTGATTTTTGATCTTGAATTTGGTGCAAGTATTCGTGTGTGTTCATCCTCGTTTGATCCATGCATTCGGTATACCTTTTTAATCCTTTCTTTTATGTTTTGATTTAATAAATTAAATAAGATCATGATGTTTTTAAAAAGCTAATTAAAAACATAAATTAAACATGTAAATGGTTATGGGGTAAATCAAAACATGGGATTTAGGGGTGTTTGTTGTGGCCGGCGCATAAACCGAACCCCCAAGGGGTCTCGGTTTGGCTTGTGAACCACCACCGAGACCTCAATGTCTCGGTTTGGTGGTGTGGGTCCCACGGAAGCAGCAAACAAGGGAGAACCCCGAAGTGGTTCGGGGTATGGAGTTGATTACAGGTCCGGTTCATGGTTTCTAGTCACGATCCGGTTCATAGTTTATGTTAAGGTTATGTTTTTAATAATCATATGTTAAAAATTAAATTAATAAAATATGACATGATTAATTTAATAAAACATGACTTAGGTTATAATTTAATTATTAGATCATGGATTTTTTTAACCTAAGTAGTTATATCTTCTAGACTTTATAATTAATTAATTATTAAAATTCATGGCTATAATTAATTAATTAACATGACTTATGTTATATTATCAATAATTAATAATACATGTTTTAACCTAAGTATTTAACTTTATTTAATTAAAAACATGATATATTTAATTAAGTACTTTTAAGCTATAGTTTATTTAAATTACATGTAATAATTAATAAACTATACCTTATATCATTATGACTTAGAAAAATAATCAGAAAACACTTAATCTTATATACTTAGCTTATTTAACCAGCTTATATCTAATTATGGAAACTTTCTATTTTTAGAAACTTATTTAATTAAGGCAGCTAATCTATTTATGGAAACTTTCTATTTTTAGAAACTTATCTATTTTAAGCAGCAATTCTATTTTTGGAAACTTTCTATTTTTGGAAACTTTCTTTTTTTGGAAACTTTCTATTTTTGGAAACTTTCTATTTTTGGTAACTTTCTATTTTTGGAAACTTTCTATTTTAGGAAACCTGCTATTTTTAGAAAGTTACTTATTATTACACAGTAAGTATAATAATACATGAAATACAAGTAATACTTAATCAGGATAGACAGAATATAGGATAAACACAATTTAAAGCTTAAAACAGTAAAACATGACATGAACGTATAAAATAAGCTAAGACATGACATAAAACCAGTTACGTAGTTAGTAATCAGATACTTATACACGTATGTATTTATGTAGCATTAGTGATACCGAAGTAGGACTCTCCTCAGTTCGTCTTCTTCGTTCACTGGACATAAGGTACGGATTCCCGTCCTTTTAGTATGGAAATTCTTTCCTTATTAGCATTCCCCGTATGCATCCAACTGTTTTCCCGTAGTATAAATTTATATGTTTGATTTCTTATGTTTAATTTAGAATACCTATAGCCATATACATGCATGACCAGTTTCACCTAGTTATGGAGGTACCATAACCATAACACTAGAGGCAGTGGTGTTATGACTTCCCCACGACAGAGTGATTGCTCGTGGCGTCTCTTCAGCTTTTGGCCATATTATTATATTTATCATGTGGGGCATATGGGTGCATCCTAGTTACATGTTTTCAGCAGATTACTTAATGTGAATGTGGTGTGTGCCTTGCATCCTTCAAAAGGAGCTGATCCCTCCTACCCAAACCAGTATATTTATTTAGAGGCAGCCCCTCTAATTTGCATGATGAGGTCACCCCTCCAAGTATTCATGCACGGTGGATTTTAATGACCTATATTGGCTAATGGTAGAATATGTTAAACATTTTTTATAAGATAAACATAAGGCTTTTCAAACTATAAAACCAGTTTTACCAAGACTTAACCAGGTTATTCTGGACTTAGTTTCTTCCGCTGTTATATGCTTATATGCTTATATTATTCATGCTTTATTGTACATCCATGCACTGAGCGTATTGCTCAGCCGTTTTCCTTTTTTATGTTCCCAAAACGGCAGGTCCTCAGGGACGCTCGTAGACTTTAAGCGTACGTGCATATGGACTGGAAGCTTTCTAGCCTTTCTTTACTTTATGCATTATCTTTACTTTGATACTCTTGCCATGGACGTTGTTTAGTCCTTTCATTTACAGTACTTATGTTTGTGTGTGATGAGGTTTACTTTTGGACTACCGATGTTTGATTCCGGTATTTTCCTTTTATGGTCATGTAATTTTTAGACATTTATCCTTGTATGCTTTGATGACACGCCATAATTACGCGTGACATTCCATTATTAAAATTGGGTGTTACAATTATGGTATCAGAGCCAAGGCTCATTTCTTACCGATCCGCAAGGAAGATTCGGTAAGTAAACTCGCCGATACGTATAGAAGAGAGATCATGAGACTCCACGGTGCTCCATCTAGCATCGTCTCAGACAGAGATCCTCGATTCACATCGCGATTTTGGAAGAGTCTGCAGAAAGCTTAGGGTACACAACTTAAGTTTAGCACGACTTTTCATCCTCAAACAGACGGACATTCAGAGCGAACGATTCAGACATTGGAAGACATGTTGAGGTCATGTGCGTTGGAATGGACAGGTGATTGGGACGATTATATCTGTTTGGTGGAGTTTGCATACAACAACAGTTGGCACGCAAGTATCAAGTGTGCTCCTTTCGAGATGTTGTATGGCAGAAAGTGTCGCGCCCCAATCTACTTAGATTAGGTTGGCGAGCGAACACTTGAAGGACCAGAAATCATAGAGATGACCAACGAAAGGATCGCAGTAGCTAAGTAGAAACTTCAGGAAGCACGGTCACGTCAGAAGAGTTACGCCGATAAGCATCGTAGGGACATACATTTTAACGTAGTAGATCACGTCTTCCTTAAGATTTCGCCAGCCTGTGGTGTTAGACACTTCAGGATTAAAGGGAAGCTCAATCCTCGTTTCATCGGACCATTTGATATCATTGAACGAGTCGGTGAAGTATCTTACCGGTTAGCGTTACCTCCGCATCTTTCGCATGTACACAATGTGTTTCATGTGTCCTTACTTAGAGGGTACCAGTATCATACCCTTCACATGGTTCAGTATCCACTAGAACAGATACGTGAAGATCTCACCTTCATAGAAGAACCCGAACGAGTTCTTGACAGACAAGAACGAGTCATGAGAAGGAAGACGATTCCATTCGTCAAAATCCTTTGGAGGGATCATACCGAGCGGGAAGCCACTTGGGAAACAGAGGAGTCTATCTGGGCTTCTTACTCTCATTTTATATTTTGAATTCGGGTATGTTCTTTTTTTCCAGTTTACTTTATCTATAATTCGGGGACGAATTATTCTTTTTAGGGGGAAGAGTTGTAAAACCCAAATGCTTTTACCATGAATAGTACCCTTAAGATCGTACGTACTAGATTAAAACTTTCCTTTTATAGTATGATTACGTTCACGTGTTAGAATTTTTACGTATTACGTACGTGTTAGAACACGATAAGTATTTATTACGTACGAACACACAATAATTATTTAAACAATAATTAATCATGAACATGTGATCATGAAATCATGAATGTAATTTAATCACGAGCTAATATTAATTACGTATATATATTTATTACGAACATGAATAAATATATTAAGTCACGGTTAATATTTAACGAGAACACATAAAACACGAACACGACTAAACAAGAACGAACACTAAAATAATTAGACTCGAGAAAAGGTACGGGTACCCCATGTGGGGCCCCCTACCCGCGGCTACACCAAGGAGATGGGCCAAGCCCATCTAATTTTACTAACAAGGGGTTAAGGTTGAAATCTTTTGTCACTTTTCCCTTTACAGTAAAAACATCAAAAACCCTAAAAAGTTTTCTCCTTCTCCTTGTCCTCTCCTTTTGGCCGCCGCATATAATAACACACAAGGGGGTGTTTGTTTGATTTTTGATCTTGAATTTGGTGCAAGTATTCGTGTGTGTTCATCCTCGTTTGATCCAGGCATTCGGTATACCTTTTAATCCTTTCTTTTATGTTTTGATTTAATAAATTAAATAAGATCATGATGTTAAAAAGCTAATTAAAAACATAAATTAAACATGTAAATGGCTATGGGGTAAATCAAAACATAGGATTTAGGGGTGTTTGTTGTGGCCGGCGCCTAAACCGAACCCCGAAGGGGTCTCAGTTTGGCTTGTGAACCACCACCGAGACCTCAAGGTCTCGGTTTGGTGGTGTGGGTCCCACGACAGCAGCAAACAAGGGAGAACCCCGAAGTGGTTCGGGGTATGGAGTTGATTATGGGTCCGGTTCATGGTTTCTAGTCACGATCCGGTTCATGGTTTATGTTAAGGTTATGTTTTTAATAATCATATGTTAAAAATTAAATTAATAAAATATGACATGATTAATTTAATAAAACATGACTTAGGTTATAATTTAATTATTAGATCATAGATTTTTTTTAACCTAAGTAGTTATATCTTCTAGACTTTATAATTAATTAATTATTAAAAACCATGGCTATAATTAATTAATTAACATGACTTAAGTTATATTATTAATAAATAATAATACATGTTTTAACCTAAGTATTTAACTTTATTTAATTAAAAACATGTTATATTTAATTAAATACTTTTAACCTTTAGTTTATTTAAATTACATGTAATAATTAATAAACTATACCTTATATCATTATGACTTAGAAAAATAATCAGAAAACACTTAAGCTTATATACTTAGCTTATTTAACCAGCTTATATCTAATTATGGAAACTTTCTATTTTTAGAAACTTATTTAATTAAGGAAGCTAATCTATTTATGGAAACTTTCTATTTTTAGAAACTTATCTATTTTAAGCAGTAATTCTATTTTTGGAAACTTTCTATTTATGGAAACTTTCTATTTTTGAAAACTTTCTATTTTTTGGAAACTTTCTATTTTTGGAAACTTTCTATTTTTGGTAACTTTCTATTTTTGGAACTTTCTATTTTAGGAAACCTGCTACTTTTAGAAAGTTACTTATTATTACACAGTAAGTATAATAATACATGAAATACAAGTAATACTTAATCAGGATAAACAGAATATAGGATAAACACAATTTAAAGCTTAAAACAATAAAACATGACATGAACGTATAAAATAGGCTAAGACCTGACATAAAACCAGTTACGTAGTTAGTAATCAGATACTTATACACGTATGTATTTATGTAGCATTAGTGATACCGAAGTAGGACTCTCCTCAGTTCGTCTTCTTCGTTCACTGGACATAAGGTACGGATTCCCGTCCTTTCAGTATGGACATTCTTTCCTTATTAGGATTCCCCGTATGCAGCCAACTGTTTTCCCGTAGTATAAGTTTATATGTTTGATTTTCTTATGTTTAATTTAGAATACCTATAGCCATATACATGCATGACCAGTTTTACCTAGTTATGGAGGTACCATAACCATAACACTAGAGGCACTGGTGTTATGACTTCCCCACGGCGGAGTGATTGCTCGTGGCGCCCCTTCAACTTTTGGCCATATTATTATATTTATCATGTGGGGCGTATGGTTGCATCCTAGTTACATATTTTCAGCAGATTACTCAGTGTGAATGTGGTGTGTGCCTTGCATCCTTCACAAGGAGCTGATCCCTCCTACCTAAACCAGTATATTAAATTAAAGGTAGCCCCTCTAATTTGCATGATGAGGTCACCCCTCCAAGTATTCATGCACGGTGGATTTTCATGACCTATATTGGCTAATGGTAGAATATGTTAAACAGTTTTTATAAGATAAACATAAGGCTTTTCAAAATTTAAAACCAGTTTTACCAAGACTTAACTAGGTTATTCGGGACTTAGTTTCTTCCGCTGTTATATGCTTATATGCTTATATTATTCATGCTTTATTGTACATCCGTGCACTGAGCGTATTGCTCAGCCGTTTTCCTTTTCTATGTTCCCAAAACGACAGGTACTCAGGGACGCTCGTAGACTTTAAGCGTACGTGCATATGGACTGGAAGCTTTCTAGCCTTTCTTTACTTTATGCATTATCTTTACTTTAATACTCTTTCCATGGACATTGTTTAGTCCTTTCATTTACAGTACTTATGTTTGTGTGTGATGAGGTTTACTTTTGGACTACCGATGTTTGATTCCGGTATTTTCCTTTTATGGTCATGTAATGTTTAGACATTTATCCATGTATGCTTTGATGACACGCCATAATTACGCGTGACATTCCATTATCAAAATGGGGTGTTACATAACGTATTCTTTGCCGGTTATAACCTAAACGACATTCTTAGGCTAAGTTTCAAGCCTTAACTTTCCCAGTTAGCCGATAATATAAATTCTCATTAAAGTAAATACATAATACGTAATAGACGAGATAAAAATAACGACCTGAAATCAACGGATTGTCACATCATCCCCACCAAATTAGGATCTTCGGCCTTGAAGATCAACTTGCGATCTTGCCCGGTCGCTTGTTGAAATCAAAGAGGTGTGGGTATCTCTTCCACATTTGATCTTCCCTTTCCCAAGTATACTCAGGTCCTCTCCACGAATTTCATCGAACTTTGACGATAGGTATTCAGCTTTGCTTTAGTTGCTTGACCTCGCGATCCATGATCTCGATTGGTTCTTCAATAAAGTGCAACTTTTCATCAACCCTAACCTCTTCCAATGGTATAACGAGTTCTTCATCAGATAAACACTTCTTTAGATTCGATACATGAAAAGTGTTATGAATTCCATGAAGTTCTTGTGGTAATTCAAGTTGGTAAGCCACAGGACCTACTCTAGATATAATCTTGAATGGTCCGATATAACGAGGACTTAATTTTCTACGTTTTCCAAATCATACAACACCTTTCCATGGTGATACCTTTAGCATTATCTTATCCCCCACATTAAACTCCAATGGTTTTCGTCTTACATCCGCAAAACTCTTCTGTCGGCTTCGCGCAGTCAGTAATCTATTCTTGATTTGCACAATCATATCCATCGTCTCTCTAATCATTTCCGGTCCAGTGAGTTGAGCATCACCAACCTCACTCCAACACACGGGTGATCGACATTTTCTCCCATAAAGTGCTTCAAAAGGTGCAGCTTTAATACTCGTGTAATAACTGTTATTGTACGAGAATTCGGCCAAAGGTAAGTGCTTATCCCAGCTACTTCCAAAGTCTATCACACAAGCACGCAACATATCTTCCAAAGTTTGAATTGTTCTTTCGCTTTGCCCATCTGTCTGTGGATGATAACCTGTGCTCATGTCCAAATTGGTTCCTAAAGAATTTTGAAGCGATCTCCAGAATCCAGAAGCAAAGCGACTGTCTCTATCGGAAATGATTGAAATGGGAACACCATGCTTGCACACAATTTCCTTCAGATAAATGTCGACGAGTTTCTCCATACTGAACTTCTCGTTGATTGGAATAAAATGAGCGGACTTAGTTAAACGATCGACTATAGCCCATATTGCATCGTACCCAGATGGTGTCCTTGGGAGTTTTGTGATGAAGTCCATCGTAATTCGTTCCCATTTCCAGATTAGAAGTTTCAGTTGGACAAGTAATCCTGACGGCTTCTGATATTCAGCCTTTACCTTAGCACACGTTAAGCATTTCGCGACGTATGTTGCAATATTGGTTTTCATATTCGGCCACCAGTATAACTTTTTCAAGTCTTGGTACATTTTGTCTGATCCAGGATGAATAGAATACTTGGATTCATAAGATTCTAACAAGATCAAGTCTCCCAGTCCTCCATAGAATGGTAACCAGATTCGGCCTCTCAGACATTTGATACCATCAGCTCATGTTTCAAACGGCTCACCTTCTCCTCTAAATTTTTCGGCTGCAATATTATCCTTTTTACACGCTTCGATTTGTGCGTTTCGAATCTGCTCGGGTAAGTTATTATGAACTGTCACCACCAAAGAACGCACTCGAATCGGATTTTCCCTTTCTTTTCGACTTAACGCACCGGCTACCAGATTCGCCTTTCCTGGGTGATAACGAATTTCACAGTCGTAATCACTCAAGAGTTCAACACATCGACGTTGCCTCATATTCAGCTCCTTTTGATCCAAGATATATTGTAGGCTTTTATGATCAGTGAATACTGTACATTTCGTGCCATACATATAATGTCTCCAGATTCATAGATCAAAAACCACAACGCCTAGTTCCAGGTCGTGGGTAGTGTAGTTCTCCTCATACTTCCTTAATTGTCTAGAGCCAAATGCGATCACTTTTTCACGTTGCATGAGAACATCACCGTATCCTTTAGGAGATGCATCGCAATAAACAACAAAGTCCTCACTTCCTTCGGGTAGCGACAAGATCGACGCACTGTAGAGTTTCGTTTTCAAGGTTTGAAAAGCTTCTTCTTCGTCATCGCCCCACACACACGGTTTATTTTTCTGAGTCAACTTAGTCAATGGTTTCGATATCAAAGAAAATCCTTCGATAAACCTTCGGTAGTAACCAGCCAAACCTAGAAATTGTCGTACTTCAGTTGGAGTAGTTGGAGCACTCCAATTTTTGATGGCTTCAATTTTCACAGGATCAACATGTACACCACTTTTATCAATCACATGTCCAAGAAATTGTACGGAACTAAGCCAAAAATAACACTTTGAGAATTTTGCGTACAACTTTTCGTTCTTTAACAAGTTCAAGATAATTTGTAAGTGTTCTGCATGCTCTTCTTCGCTCTTAGAGTAGATTAGAATATCATAAATGAACACGATCACGAATTTATCAAGATACGGCTTACACACACGATTCATCAATTCCATAAAGACAACAGGTGCATTGGTTAAACCAAAAGGCATAACCCGAAACTCGTAATGACCATAACGAGTCCTAAACGCCGTAATAGGAATATCTTCCTCGCGTATGCGAAGTTGATGATAACCAGAACGAAGATCAATCTTGGAGAAAACAAGAGAACCTTGAAGTTAATCAAACAGATCATCAGTTCTTGGAAGCGGGTAACGATTCTTAATCGTTAGCTTATTCAGTTCTCGATAATCGATGCACATACGGAACGAACCATCCTTCTTCTTCACGAATAAAATAGGAGCTCCCCAAGGTGACGAGCTCGGTCGAATAAAACCTTTATCAGATAGTTCTTGCAACTGCGCAGATAATTCTTTTAGTTCGGATGGTGCTAAACGATATGGCGCACGTGCCACGGGTGCAACACCAGGAATTAGATTGATTTGGAATTCTATTTGCCTTTAAGGCGGAAGCCCTGAAAAATCTTCTGGAAAGACTTCAGGATAGTCACGAATGATGGGAACATCTTCGACTCGCTTCTCCTTTGATTCCTTCTCCGATACTTGAGCTAGGAATAATTCACAACCCCTTTCGATATACTTACGAGCTTTAATGCACGAAACGATTTGTTGTTGGGAATTATTTTTATCGCCTTCGATAACTAAGGTCTTGTTATCTATGGGAATCCCAACCTTCTTTTCTCCACAAAAAATAGACGCTTTATACTTCGATAGCCAATCCATTCTGATAATAACATCAAAACTTCCCAATTCGACGATCATTAAGTCTATTTTAAAAATACAGTTCAAAATTTTAAGGGAACATCCTAAAAGTGCACTATTGGTACTCACCAATTTACCATCAGCTAATTCTACTTCATAACTCGCGTCTAATTTGACCGGTTTGATATCAATTAAGGTACTAAAACTTGTAGACACAAAGCTTTTGTCGACACCAGAATCAAATAAAGCTGTAGCATAACGGTTATTTAGTAAAACCGTACCAGTGACAACTTTTGGGTTTTGCTTAACATCGGCATCACCCATTTGATAAGCTTTTCCTTGATTATTTCCCCCACGTGCATTTTTCGGAGGTCGAAGGAACTCATTACTCATGTGTCCTTTACCCTGGCAATTAAAACACGTCACTCCTTTCCTTCCTGGTCCCAACAGTTGTCAGTCTTGTGGCCAAACTTGTTACATTTCCCTCATTGAATACATTCACCAGTATGAGGCCTTTTGCAGCGTTGACAATGGTTTCCCTTTTCAGTAGGTGCAGTTTCAGTCATCACATTTGCATTACCCCTCCTTCGGTTTTGATTCCTATTGTGAGATCGACGGCTGTCGCCTCGATCATCACTATCATCTTCTGTCTTTCTTTTACTACCTTCAGGAACACCATCAGCCTTATATTGGATGATTTGCCCCATTAGTTGGTAAGCCATTCTGACAGCTTCATCAATATTGACAGGTTTAGATGAGGTCACGTCACCACGGATATTAGTAGATAAGCCTCGAATATACTGCTCCACCTTCAAATATTCTGGGTTCACTTTATTTGGACAAATCAAAGCAAGTTCATGGAATCTGTGAGTGTATCCATCAATGTCAGTACCCCTCAGTCTCAGCTGATACAATTCTTGTTCCAACATTTGAATAACACTTCTTGGACAGAATTCCTCGGTCAACCACCGTCTTACTTCAACCCATGGTGTGGCATAAGCAGCATCCATACCCATTGATGCCATTCTTCCATTCCACCAAGTTAATGCTCGCCCCTGAAGAGTAGCGGTGGCAAACATCACTTTATCTCCTTCCTCAGATTGACTAAATCGGAATACAGATTCCAATTTTTCAAACCAATGGATTAACCCAACAGCACCTTCAGTACCCTTGAAAGATGGTGGTTTGCATTTCATGAAACTAGTGTAGGTACACTTCTTATTCTCAGGAATTACTGGTCTATCAGCAACATAAGCTCGAACACCAACATTGTCTGCTCCAACACCAGCAATGTCAGCTCCAACATTGCCATCTCCAACATTGCCAGCTCCAGCATTGCCAGCTCCAACATTGCCAGTTCTAACATTGCCAGCTCCAGCGTTACCAGATCCAACATTGCCAGTTCCAACATTCCCAGCTCCAGCGTTGCCAGATCCACCAGATCTACCGGCTCCATTATTCATATTTGCCAAACATGCATTCATAGAGACCTGGAATTGGTCAGCTACTATAGCGCGTAGTTGCGCCTCAGTCATTGATTTTGGCGGCATTATCCTGTTATAACAGAATTCAAATCATAATGAGTATTCATTAAAATGGTTGTGATAACAAAACATGAATAACATTGATAAAGAACTAGATAGATGAAAAGAAACAAGAATAGAGATAGAACAAAGAATAGAAATTTAACAAGGAATAAGTCAAAAGACAGGAATTTTTTTTTCTATTGTGACAATCTGCGACGTTTATAAATTACGTATTAGTATTATAAAAGTAAATAATTAACATTTATAATTAAATAAATGTAATCCATGTTTTAAGCATAAGTAATAATTAATTATTTACAACATATATATACTATCCCATATAT
>JANFOE010001502.1:0-120646 GCA_025667525.1 Glebionis coronaria | reverse complement strand
GTCATCCTTATAGCTCATTGGCTCTAATTCCCGGTCACTCTTATTGTTGTGGGTTTGATTTTAGCAGGTTCTAAACAAGTTCCATTTTTCATCACTTTTTTGTTAAGTAAAACTCCATCATCACCTCAACAAAGTTCAAGCACAAGCCCGGGCTTGTTTGGAGGTGGTTTTTCAACCACTAAGGGTCCTGGATGTAGGACCCTTAAGGTAGCTCATTGATCTTCTTTTCCACTTTTCAGTTTTCCAAAATATTGTGTGTTATGTGATTTTGCATGTTATTTGTGATAATTGCTTAAGTGTTAGTTTAAGTGTTTAATATTGCTTATATAGGATGTGTAAGCATGCTTAGATATAGTTTAAAACGGTTTGGTTAAGTCTTGATTGGAGTTGTTTTGAAAATTTTGTGTTTATCAGATTTAAAGGGGTGTTTGGATTAAGGCTTTATTTGGTTTATATGATTTAGACTTGGCTTGAATCTTGTTTAACTGCACTCACTAGGTTGGTATTAGGTTTTTTGTTACTTGTTTGTCAGTTTGGGTGGGTTTTTAAACAACTTGCATGTCAAAATTTAGTCATATAGTCAAAAATCAGAAAACTGCCTTGTTTGATTGATTTTCTTGAAATTTGGTTAGCAAATCTTGTAGTTTGTTAGATTCAGGGTTGTTTAAGGATTGTGCCTTGTTTGTATGTTAAGTGGTGAACTTATATGCATGATTTTAGCCTTGGAATCTCATCATTGTGCAAGTAGTATAGCTTAATTTTCCATCAGTCAACAATAGTTAGATCAGTAACCTATTTGCTCAATTTTGTGCTTAAATTTGACTTGCACTTACTTGATTTGTGTTTTTCTTGACTCCTTATACTCAAAAGGAGTATAAGGGTGCCTGTTATCCACCAAATACATCACCAAAAGCAAGTCAAGACCTCTTGACAAATATTTGCACAAGTGAAGAAACTTCACTTGTGTTCATCAGTCAACAAGCATAAACCTGGGCACGTTTTTGGTTCTATTTGGCTTAATCTTGGTTCCATTTGAATTGTGTTTGAGTTTTTGTGTTTAAATTAGTTACTGGATTATGTTTTAAAAGTAAAAAAAAAAAATTGCAAAAAGCACACCCTGCATGGACTCGAACACGCGACCTTGCTTTCCAAGGGCTAGCGTGTTAACCAGTGATCTAGATGGCTTTTTACGTTAGGGTTTCATTTCATTAAATACTTAAGAGGGTTTTGTTTTATAGCTTATTTGACCAGCAGCTTTTAAATAAGCATTTTCTAGCTTATTTCTTTTAGCTTTTTCAAGTTTAGCATTTTTCTTAGGTTTGTATTAGGGTTTTTGATTTTTCTGAGCAAAAAGTAGATTTTTCCCATTATTATTTTATTTATTAGGATTATTTTAAGTTTAATTTTTAGAAAGTCATTTAAAAATAGCAAAAAGTAATTTAAAAATCTGAAAAAATAATTTTTAGGCTTTTAATCATATTTTTGAGGTTTACAGCTTATTAGGTTTTCAATTTAGCTTATTTTTAATTTTATAGGATTTTAGGGTTTTTAAGCAACTTTAAAATTTAATATAAAATTATTAAATAGGTATCAGAAAATTTGGTTTGCATTTTTGTTTTAGTTACATTATTTAGGATTTTTGGTAATTTTTTAGAATTTATTTACAAACTTTTTATTTTTTTGAATATTTTAATATTATTTTATTATTAAAAATTAAAGTTTTATTTTTTTTTAGTTTTTATATTTTTCCTAGGTTAAGGACACTTAATTAGGGGTTTTGTCACTTTCCAAATATTTTTTAGACTTTTCAATTAATTTCTAGAATTAATTTAATATTTAATAGATTTTAATAGTTTTTAAGTGTTTAAAAATAGTTATATTTGGTTTTAAAATTTTTAAAAATAGTTTTTAGCTTAATTAGGATATTTTTGAGGTTTACAAACTATTAGATCTTGTTTAGGGCTTTTTAATAATTAAAAGTGATTTTTAGGGCTTTAATTAGCATTAAAAAGTCATTATCTAATTAATTAAAAGGTTTTAGCAAGTTTGGATTTTTGTAAACTCTTAGAATATTATTGGGGATTTTTAGTAATTTTTAGGAATTTTTAGGATAAAATTTTAATTTTGGCACTATTTACGGTTTTACGTTTTCGCCTTTTTCGTCGTAGTTTAATCCGTTTTCGTAACCGTCTTTCTCTTCTAATCCTATTTCTTTCTCAATCATATAATCACAAATCAATATCAATTCAATACACAACGCACTTGCCTCCTCGAGAACGAACTCACTTAGGGTCATTCACACACGGTTTTCCTAAATCGTCGTGCACACTTGCCCTATTTTAGTTGCTTGTTTTTCCTAAAGCAAGTATCTAATTTTACAACTATCATTTTGGCGCCGCTGCCGGGGAGGCGTGTTGTGTTTTGGTTGAACCATTGTTGTTTTTATATATAGCCATAAAAGTAATTGTATTAGTAGCACTCTACTAATACGTATTATCGTTTTTCGTTTTTTGTGAATACTATTACTATATTGTATACGTAGAACAATAAATTTACAAGTACTCCAAATACGTGAGAAATCACAACCTTGACTTGGGAGGTCATTACCCAATCATTGTATTCGAATCTCAAACCAAAGAAAAAGGCAAAAATAGATAAATACTTTCGAGAAGCTCGATTTTGAGAAATACAAACTATAAGGTGGGTATAAGGCGGTTGTATTTCATGACCTAAAGGAAAAAGGCTCTTAAGTGCTTCGCGCCGCCTCGTTTCCTCCGCTTGCTTGTTCGTATTTTGATTTTGAAAGCTAATCGAGGGTTTTGCCGCCCAAAGTATTATTAAGTATCATATATATTTTCTTGGTTTCTATTGATTAAACCCTCTTGAACGATTTGGTGTTCCACCATCGTTCTAAAGTCATCGAAGGCGTTCACTTCACGTTATCGTTTTCATTCCTTGAGGCTTCTTTAATCGAGAGATTTGATTAAGGAGGAGATTTGTAGATTTGTGTCTACTTAATACATTCCAAAAATCCAAAAAAAGTAAAAACAATCAAAAACCACAAAAAAATTGAAAAAGTAAAAACACCAAAAAGAATCTTCTTTGCTCGCCTTCTCGTTGTACGTGACGTTTATGCAAACTCGCTCTAAAGCAAGACGTGCTCGTAAACGAAGAAACAAATCAATCACTCCTACTAGTGAGGAGTCTCCTATTGACGAACCCATTATAGTGAAAGAAGCACCCATGGCTAATCGAACTATGATGGAGTTGCTTCAAGCACCCACCGAGGGTTATGGAGAAGCGATTGTGATTCCCGCTATCCTTGCGGAGAATTTTGAGGTTAAGACGGGTTTATTGTCCATGATTCAAAACAACAAGTTTCGAGGTGACGAAAAGGACAACCCTCATAACCACATTCGCCAATTTAATCGTCTCACCGCCACGTGCAAGTTTAAGGATGTTTCAAACGACTCGATTAAGATGATGCTTTTTCCGTATTCCTTAGCGGGGCCCGCAAAAATTTGGTTAGAGAAAGAGCCACCCAATTCTATATTGACGTGGAAGGATCTCGTTTCAAAATTCGTGAACCAATTTTTTCCGCCCTCTAAGACTACGCGCTTGAAAAACGAGATTTCAAAGTTTTCGCAAGAGTATAATGAGAGTTTTTCAACGGCTTGGAATAGGTTTAAGGAAATGTTGCACGAATGTCCTCATCATGGTTTTTCCGACTTGCATCAAATAGACACGTTTTACAATGGCTTGAACGATCATGAGCGTGATTATCTTAATGCCGCCGCGGGTGGTAATTTTTTGTGTAAGACGGTCGAGGAAGCATTGTTAATCATTGAAAATAGGTCTAAGGTGTATAGTCCTCGTAGCACGTCGAGTGTTCGTAAGACTTCGTCTTCGTCTTCGCCTTCATTGTCACACACCGTTGATGCTTGTCAAATCGAGGCTAATTTGGAGAACAAAATTTTTGATATAGTGAAAGGATTGTTAGTTGAGTTTAAAGTTGGTGAACAACCCGCTCCCGCTACGATTAAAGCGGTTGAGGTTTCTTGTATGTATTGTGGTGGAGCTCACGATTATCCGAGTGCATTACCAACGGTGGTAACACTTCGAGTGCCTTCGCGGCCGCGGGAACTTATAACCAAAACGGTCAAGTTCCTCGCACTAATCAATTGACTCCACCGGGTTTTTCACCAAATCAAAATGCTAACAATTATCGAAACAATCAAGTTGGTTACCAAAGCAATCAAAGGAACAATTACAAGGGTAATAACAACTATGGGAATCAAGGGAGTAGTAGTAGCCAATTGCAAAACCAAAACCAAAACCGTAATTTTCAAAACACGAGTCAAGGTCTTCAAAATGTTTACACTAAAGAACTTCCAATGGACTTTGTGAATTACGCCACGGCAAATGATAAGATTTTGGAAAACATTCAAGAGCAATTGGCTAATCAAGCTAGGGACACGGCTAAGAACACCAAGGAGTTAGCTAATTTTGTTAAAGAAAATCTTAGCATGAGGAATGAATTGAAAAATGATTTTGCTAACCAAATTCGAGGTCAAAACAACAAGATAGAGCAAATTCATGTTAGGCTTGAACAAAGAATTGACCAAAAAGCCGCTAGTCAAGATTTGAAGTTTAATAGTTTTGATGCTAAGCTTAATGCCATTTTAGAAGCCGTCATGGGGAACAAAGCCTCTACTTCGAGTAGTTTGCCTAGTAACACCGTTTCAAACCCGAAGGGAGAGATGAAAGTGATTACCACACGTAGTGGTAAGACACTTAAAGAACCGACTCCTCAACCAATTACTCCAACGGTGGAGGAAATTGAGGAAGAACCCTAGGTGGTGGTCGAAAAGGAGCATATTTCAATCCCACAAAGTACCGCTCATGCCACACCTACGGTTGACCCATCACCCATATTGGAACCCGAGATTCCAAAGGCTATGCCTATGCCCCAACCCACACCACCCTTGCCTTACCCATCGAGACTTAGGAAGGAGAAACGACAAGAGCGCGACAACTACCAATTTGAGCTTTTTATGAAAATGTTTCGTGATTTGCATTTTAATGTGAGTTTCGCCGATGCTTTGGTCATGATGCCTCGATTTGCCGCTAACTTTAAGAGTATGTTGAACAACAAGGAGAAATTACACCAAATGTCTAGTTGTTCGTCGGTTTATCTTAATCGCATACCTCAAAAAGTCGGTGATCCCGGTAAATTTTTGATCCCTTGTGCAATTCAAGATATGGAAGAATGCTATGCCTTGGCCGATCTTGGTGCTAGCATTAACTTGATGCCACTTGCAATCTTCAAGTCGCTCAATCTTCCTAATCTTACTCCTTCACGAATGTCTATTGAGTTGGCCGACCATTCCACGATTCTTGCATGTGGTTTGGCGAAAGACGTTTTTGTGAAAGTGGGGAAGTTCTACTATCCCGTAGACTTTATCGTTGTTGATATCCCCACGGATCCTCAAGTTCCTCTTATTTTAGGCCGTTCGTTTTTAGATACGTCTATGGCTTTAATTGATGTGCATGCTAGAAAGATCACCTTACGTTTCAACGACGAGGAACTTGTTATAAACGCAACTCAAAATTCTCAAATTTCTCATGTTTATTCCGTTGCTACCATAAATCTCGTTGATATGATCGACGTGGTTTGCGAGGAATTTTCACAAGAAGTTTTAGGGTTTGGTGATGAAGAAACTAGTGGCAATCCCACTATGTTAGATCCAATTCTTGATAATTCGACACCGACCTTCACTCCTTTTGAAGGTGGTGGTTTTACGTTGGAAGAATGTAATGTTCCACGTACTTGTGACGAAGACCTCGACAATGATGAGGACTTCTCGATTATCAAGGATTTTCTCAACGATTTCCCATTTCCTCCACCCGAGGAGGTTATGAGTATCGAGCCCAAATCTTCACTTGAGGAACCACCTATTCTCGAGTTGAAAGATTTACCTCCTCACCTCGAATATGTCTATTTGGAGGAGGACGACAAGTTGCCGGTTATTATTGCGAAGGATCTTTCGAATGATGAAAAAACCGCACTTGTCGATGTTCTAAAGGATCACAAAGGGGCGATTGCGTGGAAGTTATCCGACATTAAGGGAATCGATCCCAAGTTTTGTACCCACAAAATCTTAATGGAGGAGGATTTCAAGCCCACAATCCAAAGTAAAAGGAGGGTGAACCCCAAAATTCACGACGTCATCAAAAAGGAGGTCCTTAAACTCCTTGACGCGGGAATGATTTACCCTATTTCCGATAGCCCTTGGGTGAGTCCTATTCATTGTGTCCCTAAAAAGGGAGGGATGACCGTTTTGCCAAACGATGCCAACGATTTGATTCCCACTAGACTCGTGACCGGATGGAGAGTGTGCATTGACTATCGAAAGTTGAATGAAGCCACTCGAAAAGACCATTTTCCCTTGCCCTTCATGGACCAAATGTTGGAGCGTCTTGCGGGAAACGATTTCTATTGCTTTTTAGATGGTTTTTCCGGTTACTTTCAAATTCCCATCGATCCTCGTGATCAAGAAAAAACTACGTTTACGTGTCCGTATGGAACGTTTGCCTATCGTAGAATGCCATTCGGACTTTGCAATGCACCGGGAACTTTTCAACGATGCATGATGGCTATTTTTCATGATATGATCGAGAAGACGATGGAAGTCTTCATGGATGACTTTTCCGTGTTTGGTGATTCTTTCACTTCGTGTTTGTCGAACCTTGAGAGAATGTTAAAACGTTGTGAGGAAACCAACCTTGTGCTCAATTGGGAAAAATGTCATTTTATGGTTAAGAGTGGAATCGTCTTAGGGCACAAGGTCTCGAAAGCGGGGATTGAGGTAGATCAAGCTAAGGTAGACGTCATCGCCAAATTACCTCATCCCAAAACCGTCAAGGGAGTTAGGAGTTTCCTAGGCCACACGGGCTTTTATCGTCGATTCATCAAGGATTTCTCGAAGATTTCTCGACCCATTACACATCTTCTTGAAAAAGAGGCACGTTTTGTCTTTGACGAAGATTGTGTACGAGCATTTGAGATCCTTAAGAGGAAACTTACCGAAGCTCCCATTCTTGTTGCTCCCAATTGGAACCTCCCCTTTGAGCTTATGTGTGATGCTAGTGATTACGCTATTGGGGCCGTTTTGGGGCAACGTCATGATAAGCACTTCTTGCCTATTCACTATGCTAGCAAGACGATGACCGAGGCTCAACTAAAGTACACTACAACGGAAAAGGAGTTCCTTGCCGTGGTGTATGCATTTGAGAAATTCCGACCTTATCTCGTCTTGACGAAATGCATAGTGTATACGGACCATTCGGCTATTAAGTATCTCATGGCAAAGCAAGATGCAAAGCCGAGATTACTTCGTTGGATTCTCCTCCTTCAAGAATTTGATCACAAAATCGTTGACAAAAAAGGAGCCGAGAATCTAGCGGCCGATCATCTCTCTCGTTTGGAAGATCCTCACCAAAGTGTTACGAGCCTAAGGAAATCACCGAAACATTTCCACTCGAGACACTTGGTGTAGTGAATTCCCAACTTGATTCTTCCACCCCATGGTTTGCGGATTTTGCAAATTACCATGCGGGTAACTTCATCATTAAGGGTATGACGACTCAACAAAAACGAAAATTCTTTCGTGACGTCAAGTTCTACTTTTGGAACGACCCTTACTTGTTTCGAACTTGTGCGGATCAAATCATCCGACGTTGTGTATTTGGCACCGAAGCTTCTAACATCCTTAGAGCTTGCCATGAGGGACCTACGGGTGGTCACCACGGTGCTAATCTCACATCTAAGAAGGTGTTTGATGCCGGCTTCTTTTGTCCTACTATTTACCGAGATGCACAAGATCTTGTGAAGTCGTGTGATGCATGCCAACGACAAGGAAAAGCCTCACAAAAAGATGAAATGCCACAAAATATCATTCAAGTATGTGAGATCTTTGACGTTTGGGGCATAGACTTTATGGGGCCGTTCCCATCATCTCGTGGTAATAAGTACATTCTCGTTGCGGTTGACTACCTTTCTAAGTGGGTGGAGGCCAAGGCCTTGCCCACCAATGATGCTCGTGTGGTAGTCAAGTTTTTGAAGCAATTGTTCTCTCGGTTTGGAACCCCTCGTGCTATCATAAGCGATCGTAGAACCCATTTTTGTAATGACCAATTTGAAAGGGTTCTAAGGAAATATGGGGTTACATATCGTCTTTCTACGGCTTATCACCCACAAACGAGTGGGCAAGTCGAGGTTTCAAACCGATCTTTGAAGAGGATCTTGGAGAGATCCGTAGGGGAAAACCGACAATCTTGGTCGGATAAGTTAGACGATGCTTTATGGGCCTTTAGGACCGCTCATAAGACACCCATTGGGTGCACTCCCTATAAGCTTGTGTATGGAAAGAATTGTCATTTGCCTATCGAGTTAGAACACAAGGCTTATTGGGCCCTAAAGCATTGTAATGATGACATGGAGACCGCGGGAAAACACCGGAAAATGCAATTAAATGAATTGGATGAATTAAGAGATATTGCTTATGAAAATTCATTGATTTACAAAGAGAAAACTAAAAAGTTGCATGATCCTAAAATTAAAAACCGGGTTTTTAACATTGGGGATCAAGTTTTGCTTTTTAATTCAAGATTGAAAATCTTTTCCGGTAAGTTGAAATCCCGTTGGTCCGGTCCATTCACCGTGACTCAAGTGTTTCCTTATGGGACCATCGAGCTAGCTCAAGATGATGGTCCTAACTTCAAGGTGAATGGACATAGGTTGAAGCACTACTTTGGCGGGGAAGTTCCATCCTTGAACTACCTCGACCAAGTCACCTTCCCCAATGATAATTAGTATTGAGGGGTTCGAGTCGAGCTCATGACTCGGTAATCAAAAACGAGGTGCCTCGTGGGGGAGTCCCATGCTTATCCTATGTACATATTATCGCTTTCTAATGTAGCTTATGTGTGGGGATTTGTGCCCTTCCAACCTTTGTTCCGTGGTTGTTTGTGAATTGTGGTTTTTAGATCATGATCTTCACGATTGGAGCCTCTCGTGTTCGTTTTATGGGAGCACTCGGTCGTTTGCTTTGGAGACATTTCTCAATATCCATGATATATCCTTTTGATGTTCTAACCTTAGGTTTATAGCACACTTCATAAACGGATATTAATTTAATGGTTACACCCTTTCCATGCTAGATTAGGCATTCGACTACGTCTCTAGTATGGGGGTGTTTTGCACCCCTAGACTCGAAACATTGAGGACCATGTTTAACTTTAGTATGGGGGGTGAATAGATACTTGCCTTGCCAAACCTTCACGCTTTCCAAAGTTTATCTTTTTGTTTATCGTTTTTGTTGCAAAATAAGGCTAAAAATGGCCAAATTTTAAAAATTTTCTCATGTTTATAAGTGTTTGAAGACACGAATGTAGGTTTTCCGATGGCGAGAATAAGAGTAATTTTTGACTCGACCGTGCGTGTTGAGCACTTAGCTTTGATTCCTTAACTACACATTAGGCTAAGTCTCTTAAATGAGGACGAGAAATGATAGAGTTAATTATAAGTTACTATGCTAAACGTAGAATACTCGTATTCTTTAAAAAACTCATGTGTTCTCGTTGTTTGCTTATTCTCCCTTCGCATGTAAATATTTTTTGCTTAATAAATATTGACTTAGCGGTTTAGTTAGGATTGTTGGGTTTTTAGTCTTTTATAGTAGCTTCCGTGTAATTAAATTGGGAAGACACTAAGGTATCGCCAGCGTCACGGTTTTGAAGTATTGGCACCCGAATAATCGAAAGCTTCACCCAATAATAAGATTTCAAGTGCTCACCTAAATCTAGCAAACAATTTGAAGCCCTACAAGGCCGAAAAATCTATGCAAAAATTGAAAGTGAATCAAGCCTTAATCTTCGAAGCTTTAAATATCCAAAATTCGCTTTAGCGTGAGGATATACGTCTTTGGCTAATAAAACCACCGATGAGGCGGATAATAAAAGGCAAGGCAAGACCGAAGTCATAATAAAAGCTTCATGGCGAAGTTGAATAAAAGATGGAGGTAAACCAAAGATAATAAGGCCCTTCCGTTAGGGGGCGTATAAAAGTCTTGGTAATAAGTCTCATGTTCAAAACCGTTATAAAACCGTGTTTATCGATTCTTCTTGTCAACTTAATTTTTTAACATCGTTGTCTATTAGGAGGGGTTATTGATTTGATGGTCTTAGTTACACCGTTAGGACTCTATTTTTAGACCTAAATCTCTATTATCGCATAAGTCAACAATGTATCCTCGTGAAACATTCAAGACAAAATAAAATATAAGAGATACAACTTAGGAATAATGGGAGGATAAGTACGTGATTAGGGCATATGAGTAGTGTTAGCATTACTAACTTATAATGACAATGATCTCGTTGCACGCTTAGCATGGAATTAGGGTGAAAATCGAGGACGATGAAATTATTTCTAACGAAGCATTCACGTGTTCTTATTCTATGAACCTAAACGTCCCATTTTGCGATGAAAATCATACATTATGTCTAAAACACAAGTAGTAGTAATAGTAGTAGTGTAGCTAGTTTATCGTTCAATAAAGTGAATAAAATTGAATTTTGGAGGTGCTATGATACTTTATTCTAGCATTGCGTGAGGGCACGGCAATGGTTTAGTATGGGGGAGTGATGAGACTGCTTTTATACATAGTCTCATCGTCCAAATTGGGCTTAAAATGCATTAAATATCATCAAAATACCCAAATATATGCTTGTGTTTGTTGCTTGTGTATTTTAGGTATGGATATTGAGAAAATGACAAAAGATCACAAGAATCATGCAAAAACGAACACGGGAAACGAAGCCGCACGGTGAACCAAGCCCTAATAAAGAATTTTCCAAAGAAAACCCTTGAAGATTTGAAGAATTATGAAGATTGGTCCTCCAAGTTTGAAGAATTGACACTTTATACCCTTGTATCTTCATAATTACAAGTTTGGTCCCTAAAGTTTGTCAAAATTACAAAAAGGACCCTCAACTTTAAAGAATTGGCAAATTTAGTCCCTCAACAAATCTAAATTGTCAATAATGGTCCTTCAAGAAGTCAACAAACAAGTCAAAGTCCTTGAAGTATGAAGACATGACAAGAACAGCCCTTGAGATATGAAGAAATTGCATTTTAAGTCCTTGATTCAAGTTTGGAAGTATTTGTGCCAAAAATGACAAGCTGTTCAAAGTTGTCATGTGTTAATTTGGCGTTGATAGCCATTTATAACAAAGTGAACAAAGTTTGAAAAGTAAGGGGGCAAACCTGCCAGACAGCCAAACTCCTCACACCCAACCAGCTACTGCCACCTCACCCACTCACACCCATTAACCAATCACAATCCACCCTTTCACCACGTCACCTCTCCACTCACTTAAACTGAATAATTAATTCAGTTTAACCCTTCCCTCCAAACACTTAATTTAAAAAACCATTAACCCCAAACGGATTAAAACCCCCTTAATCCACCCTTAAACCCTAATTTTTCCTAGCAAGAACATCAATTAAATCAAGGGGTTTTTGGGTAAATCTTTCAAGATCCTTAATTAAACATCACTTAAACATAAAACCATCCTTAAACTCCCATCACCATCACCTCACATGTCTCTCCAACCCTCCCCTGCCCCACTATTCACTCTCAAACAAAAACTTGGCAGCAAATCAACAACCCACAGCATTTTCTTGCTCCCAAAGGCAAAATGGACGTCCTAGATTGTTTCTACATTGCTGGCATCCCACAAACTGCCAAGGATCTTCACATGGCTTTGTTTTGACTAAAAAATTCAAAATCATCCAAGGGCAAGATTGGAAGTTCACTTGTTAGGGTTTCTAGTTTCCATTCAGTTCTAGAATCACATTGTAGCCTCTATATAAAGGCACTTAGGACGTAGCATTAATCTGTTCTTTTTTCTCCTTTTTTCATAACTTTGTAAATCCTGTTTTTATGAATGAAAAAGGTTTAAGGTTGTTGATGAGAAGAAAGAGCCATCTTAATTTACATTGTTTGCTTGTTGTTTGAAATTCCAAGATTGTTTACTTTTCAAGTTTTTAAAATTCAAGTTTTGTGTTCAAAGGTTTCTGATTTCAAGTTTTCTGTTCAAGTTAAGGTTGTTAAACCACATAAGCTTCTACATTCAAGCTTGTATATGACCATACAACCCTGATATCTTGAAGATATCAAGGTGTAGTGGGTATAAAAGTTTGGGTAAAAGGGCTAAGTGAGGTAAAAAAACCTTTTTGCTTATTCTTTTAACATCACTGTTTCAGTTAAAAGCTATAAGCTATAAGGAGACTTGTCTATAAGTCATCCTTATAGCTCATTGGCTCTAATTCCAGGTCACTCTTGTTGTTGTGGTTTGATTTTAGCAGGTTCTAAACAAGTTCCATTTTTCATCACTTTTTGTTAAGTAAAACTCCATCATCACCTCAACAAAGTTCAGCACAAGCCCGGGCTTGTTTGGAGGTGGTTTTTCAACCACTAAGGGTCCTAGATGTAGGACCCTTAAGGTAGCTCATTGATCTTCTTTTCCATTTTCAGTTTTCCAAAAATATTGTGTGTTATGTGATTTTGCATGTTATTTGTGATAATTGCTTAAGTGTTAGTTTAAGTGTTTAATATTGCTTATATAGGATGTGTAAGCATGCTTAGATATAGTTTAAACGGTTTGGTTAAGTCTTGATTGGAGTTGTTTTGAAAATTTTGTGTTTATCATATTTAAAGGGGTGTTTGGATTAAGGCTCTATTTGGTTTATATGATTTAGACTTGGCTTGAATCTTGTTTAACTGCACTCACTAGGTTGGTATTAGGTTGTTTGTTACTTGTTTGTCAGTTTGGGTGGGTTTTTAAACAATTTGCATGTCAAAATTTAGTCATATAGTCAAAAATCAGAAAACTGCCTTGTTTGATTGATTTTGTTGAAATTTGGTTAGCAAATCTTGTAGTTTGTTATATTCAGGGTTGTTTAAGGATTGTGCCTTGTTTGTATGTTAAGTGGTGAACTTATATGCATGATTTTAGCCTTGGAATCTCAACATTGTGCAAGTAGTATAGCTTAATTTTCCATCAGTCAACAATAGTTAGATCAGTAACCTATTTGCTCAATTTTGTGCTTAAATTTGACTTGCACTTACTTGATTTGTGTTTTTCTTGACTCCTTATACTCAAAAGGAGTATAAGGGTGCCTGTTATCCACCAAATACATCACCAAAAGCAAGTCAAGACCTCTTGACAAATATTTGCACAAGTGAAGAAACTTCACTTGTGTTCATCAGTCAACAAGCATAAACCTGGGCACGTTTTTGGTTCTATTTGGCTTAATCTTGGTTCCATTTGAATTGTGTTTGAGTTTTTGTGTTTAAATTAGTTACTGGATTATGTTTTAAAAGTAAAAAAAAAAATTTTGCAAAAAGCACACCCTGCCTGGACTCGAACACGCGACCTTGCTTTCCAAGGGCTAGCGTGTTAACCAGTGATCTAGATGGCTTTTTACGTTAGGGTTTCATTTCATTAAATACTTAAGAGGGTTTTGTTTTATGGCTTATTTGACCAGCAGCTTTTAAATAAGCATTTTCTAGCTTATTTCTTTTAGCTTTTTCAAGTTTAGCATTTTTCCTAGGTTTGTATTAGGGTTTTTGATTTTTCTGAGCAAAAAGTAGATTTTTCCCATTATTATTTTATTTATTAGGATTATTTTAAGTTTAACTTTTAGAAAGTCATTTAAAAATAGCAAAAAGTAATTTAAAAATCTGAAAAAATAATTTATAGGTTTTTAATCATATTTTTGAGGTTTACAGCTTATTAGGTTTTCAATTTAGCTTATTTTTAATTTTATAGGATTTTAGTGTTTTTAAGCAACTTTAAAATTTAATATAAAATTATTAAATAGGTTTCAGAAAATTTGGTTTGCATTTTTGTTTTAGTTACATTATTTAGGATTTTTGGTATTTTTTAGAATTTATTTACAAAATTTTTATTTTTTTGAATATTTTAATATTATTTTATTATTAAAAATTAAAGTTTTATTTTTTTAGTTTTTATATTTTTCCTAGGTTAAGGACACTTAATTAGGGGTTTTGTCACTTTCCAAATATTTTTTAGACTTTTCAATTAATTTCTAGAATTAATTTAAGATTTAATAGATTTTAATAGTTTTTAAGTGTTTAAAAATAGTTAAATTTGGTTTTAAAATTTTTAAAAATAGTTTTTAGCTTAATTAGGATATTTTTGAGGTTTACAAACTATTAGATCTTGTTTAGGGCTTTTTAATAATTAAAAGTGATTTTTAGGGCTTTAATTAGCATTAAAAAGTCATTATCTAATTAATTAAAAGGTTTTAGAAAGTTTGGATTTTTTGTAAACTCTTAGAATATTATTGGGGATTTTTAGTAATTTTTAGGAATTTTTAGGATAAAATTTTAATTTTGGCACTATTTACGGTTTTACGTTTTCGCCTTTTTCGTCGTAGTTTAATCCGTTTTCGTAACCGTCTTTCTCTTCTAATCCCATTTCTTTCTCAATCATATAACCACAAATCAATATCAATTCAATACACAACGCACTTGCCTCCTCGAGAACGAACTCACTTAGGGTCATTCACACACGGTTTTCCTAAATCGTCGTGCACACTTGCCCTATTTTAGTTGCTTGTTTTTCCTAAAGCAAGTATCTAATTTTACAACTATCAACAACCCTTTCCTAGCTACTCAGACTTCTCTCAAAAGAAGTTTGTTTTATTGTCACTGAGATCAACACGACTTCTATTGACTTTCTCACTCCGAGATAGTTGATATTGAATAGGTGGCATCTGCTCCAGCCTCCGATCACTAAAAGTGCACAAATCGAGTCTAGAGCCAAGAGATCAATCAAATCTCGTTAGGACACACGGATGAAGATCAAGAGAGTCCTACGCTATATCCTTGCGATATTGCTAGAACACTCAGAGTGATACTACTTAGTATTCACAATGATGAGTGGAAATCCTTCCAGTGTTAACATCAAACAGCACTGCGGTGGGTCATATGCAAGATTCTTTATGAATTGAACATATGTAAAACTGAAAAGCAACAGTGGTTTGATTCTGAATTGATTCAAACTCGTTTCAGGTTTCTACGCAATATCTTTATGGTCTTGCTAGAACATTCAGAGTGATATTCATTAATATTCAAAGTGACGAATGGAAATCCTTCTAACGTCAACATCAAACAGCGCTACGGTAGGTGACTTGTGAGATTCTTATGAATTAAACTTGTGTCAACTAGAAAGCAACAATGGTAAGATTCTTAATGAATCAAACTTGTTCCAGGAATTTGAATTGGCGATTTTAATCAAGCGGATATTTATCCAATTGATTCACTCTTTATGTTCGCAGTCTTGCTTTGAGAAGGTCGAGTAAAGAGAACGGCTAGTACTGCCGCGAAACCCTGTCAAGGAGATTCTTAATTGAATCTACCTGATCACAGGTACGATATTTAATATCGTATAACGGTCTTCACCGACCGGAGGTAAAACGCTACCGATTTAGGACGAATGTCAAAGCCATTCAGTCCGTGTCTATGTTTTGTCTCGAGAAGGTGGCGTCACGGTGTACTCAGCAAAGTCAAAGATTCACAACCACATATTCATGCCCAAAGACTTATCCAACAATTGATAGTGTGAGCATGTGGATAAAGACACAAGATCACAAGATGGCAAAGACAAGTCAAGAATGATTTGAAGATCTCAGGACTAAAAGACAAAGTCGAAAGACAATAACAAAGGCTCAAAGATCACAGCATGAAGGAACAAAACTACTGTTACACGTTCAAGACTCATTTATGACGAAATTCATAAATCTCCATTAGAATCCAAATATCAAAGATGAATGACCTCACATTGGGGGAGATTGTTAACCTCAAAATATTGAGTCAACCAAGAATGTTCGGTCATAGGTTTCTATTGTAATATTTATTAGAACGTTGTAATAGGTAGTTATTTAGTCGTGGTTCACGGGCTTGGATTTAAACTAATTAAAGTCCAAAAGACAAGCCCGGCCCAATATATAGTCCATTAAAGCCCGCATGTGTGTGGACTATATATACTACCCTCCTAGCATGTTAGGAGGGTGAATGGTCATTTGTAACAACTTCTATTCTTAATCTAATCTCACCAAGTTAATCATCTCCTCTCTACTTTCTCTCACTACTTTCTCTCTCTAGAAATCCATCTCCTTTCATCTATTTTCTATCTCTAATCATCTAAATATATGGGACAACAGGCTTTGCATACGAAACATAATAATACCATAAGATTATGAATATAACAAGGTGTTGGCTAAGTCCATGGCCAAACATGCATGTATTTGCCATGGATATAAAATAAACAACAAGATAAACTTGTTAGCCAACGAAATCGAAGCAATAATCAACAATTAATTAAACCCCCGGTTGTTACGTGTAACCAATGACCTTAGGATATTAAAAACACGTTTTAAACACCTTATAATTATCATATAATTACATAAATCTTGTGCATAGGGCTGTTCTAAAACCGATACACAAATCGTGCCAAAACACGCGTTTTTAGGTCATTTTACACGTACCGGTAACAATACCAATTAAGATGTGCGTAACCCGTGGCCATGGAATAAAAAATCACAGATCATAAGACCATCTTAGGGTCTGTTTAATCATGAAAACTAAGCTCTAGGGGCTGTTTTAATTTTATCTTTATTAATCCATCAAAACACGCGTTTTAGCCACTTTTACGCATACCCGATAATCATATGACATCATATGATGGCTCGTGATACCACTATAGGTGATTAACCATATAAACATGATATGAATAAATATTAAACGCATTGGAAAGAGCACCTATGAAAGGATCCATAGAGTCATATGATTAATCAATAAAAAATGAGATAAAAGTATACCTTTGTAGCATGATTCGGTAGGATCGAACGAAGATCATCATCAACACATGATCTAACCAAGAAACCCAAGTGACCAAAGTAGATCACCTCTATGTAGAAACACACTACATGTCATCGTATACCACGTAGATGTTAGTCTTAATACCCGTAACTCTTTGTAAAAAATTAATTATTATAAATTAAAGGTTTTACAAGTGAAAACAAAAACACCACAATCTTCCTTGTAGTTTCTTGTCGTCACCCTTAATTAAGAGAATACCATGATATGGTTTTATTTTAACACCTTTATTTTTCTTATTAATGATCATCGATTGTCATCAATATGACTAAAATTGATTTTTGACCATTTCAAAAATAAAGAAACGCATACCATGTTTTATCTCATTTTAATGGGCTGTTACTAGTGGGCATCAAATGGCTTAAGCTCATTTGTTTTCTAGTCTAATAAACTAAGTACTATCTTAGCAATTAGAAGCCCGATAATGATCCCGAGTTACGTAGGTTATTTATATACCGTAAATTCGATAAACACGATATATGAAATGGTACCTAAATGTATATGTGTGTGACCCCATAGGCTCACATGTGTCTAGCCTTATAATTATTTATTATGACACGAGCATACTTCAACAAAAAGTAGGTAACTATAGGATGTTAAAATTGGTAGAAAATGGGTAAATTGACTTGAAAAAGTGATTTGATATGAGTTTTGAAGAGGTAATTTAGGGAAGTAGTTTTAAGGCTAATTTTGGGTATCTTAAGTTTGAATTATTGTTGTACTAATGAGATAGTGTTGTAGAGATTTTCATTAGCTTCGTTTTGATATAAATTAGAGCTTCTAACTCAAAACGAGGAGGAAGTTACGATAGTTTGATTATTCGTGTACCGGGAGACGAGTATCGACACAATTCGAAGTTGTCGTTGATATTTGGATCGAATCTCAGGGACTATAGAATGAGTTTCAAAAATGTTCAAGGGCTGAACTCAGGCCCTAAGCTTAGCATCTTGAGCCTATCTTCAAAGTCAATTTTCGGATTTGCAAATGGTAAAGGTTATAATGGACAAAATGTTTCACGAGTCAAGTATTCAAATCTGTCTGGTTTTTCAAGTTTAGAAATGTGTTGAGCAGGTGGTTATAAAATGTAAATCATTGGATGAAATGTAACCTGAGTTTTATTCAGGTTATGATTGAGTTTTTCACCAAGTTTCATAAAAATCTGAGTTGTCTAAGTAAGGGAAATGAGCTTGTACATTTGGTATGTGACGGCAGATTTTTATCGAGAAAGTAGTTTAATAAAGTGAATATATAGAAGGGTATTGAAATACCACTTGCATTGTTGTTATTTCGGGTTTGTCATGGTTTTATAATGTTGAGTTTTAAGTTATTAATTATTGTTTATATCTGAGTCAATTATTAATAAAGTGCGCGCCTTACTTGTTAGGTTGTGGCTTTCATGTTTTACCGGGCATCCATATCATCGGCGATCATCTTACCACTAATGTTTCTACTCAGCTTATTAGTTTTGTGATTCACTTACCTCGTGGCTAAGGTGAGTTCATAGCCCCTTTTTAATACATGCACACTACTTCTAAATGCGGGGTGAGATTTTATATGATGGAACACATCCATTTAAAAACCGTATGCTATCCAGAACTTGTATGTTATCCAAAACTTGTATGCTTTCCAACAGTTTTCATTGATATTATTGCTTTTAGTCTATAGCCCTTAAGTTTTCTCTCTTGATCATGAACCGTTAATTTACTTGTGTTCCTAAGCGCAAATGTTGTGGGTTGATCCATCGGGATTGACTATCCACGTCCCATGTCGCGGTTGTTTAACCATTGACGCATTGCATTTAATTTATTACTTGAGTATTTGGACTGAATACTCCCTAGAGGAACTTACATTGATGTTAAGCTTCGGTTCATGAACTAAATAGCAATATAATAGTTTCGGACTATGGTTGTCGTACGTAACCCTTTTCCCTATTTCTTGTTTTACAAATGAATGCTTGTGTTCCATACCTTTAATGTTAAACCTATGAATATCACTCAACTTTGTGTTGATGATTTTACATGTTTAATCTCAGGTATCATGCTTAGTTTGCTTGGATGAGAGCCCGCAGGATATTATCGCAGCTTGGAGATTTCTGTGTATATTTAAAGTTTGGTTTTGGTAAAAACTGTCAAAAGTTTATCATATATTCTTGATAACTATATGTTATAAAACCATAATTAAATAACAGATATTCCGCTTATAAAACTCTGGGACCTTTGTTTAAAAACTCTGATGTTAATGATGTAATGTATATGTTTTTATTACGTCAAATTTATGTTAACAATATTTTATTTTTTCTTGTACCATGACGTGACACCCCCTTGTTGTCTACGTGTTTCCTTGTCTTATTTTAGGGGTCTCGCAATGTTTAGAAAGATCAAGACACATTTGATATTTAGAAAAAGTTTTGAGATTTTTAACAAAATGTATACCGAATTAAAAATGATTAAATTTTAGTAGTTGTGGAAAATGATTTTTTCTACAAGTTTGTCATTTATCAAAAACTTACAAAAAAAAAAAAAAAAAAAAAAAAAGTATTTTGTCCTTGACCAGATTTTTAAACAAAATTAAAAGTTGTACACGTGTTGAATGAGAGATGCTTTTTACGCGTTCCCATTAATCAATATTATATCACGTTTTAAACAAACACATGAACGAGAAACACATGTGTGTGGTATATTTAACGCAAGTAGAGGCCACACTACACTACTATACACAATTACACACTACTACAGAGCTAAGACAAATTAAAAGGTAAATAAGCATGGCGTTGATAAACTTCCTACGCATGAAATCAGGTGTCGGAGAATCAAGCTATGCCAAAAACTCGTTAATGCAGGTTTATGTTAATTCCAATATCATTACAAATCGTATAACTCTGTGAATAGGTGAACATGTTTTATGTTTTGAGTGACGAGCAATATAACACATACCATTGATGACTATATAGTAGTTTATGATTTAAACAATTATGGTTTAACATCTATATTCTTGTTGTACTTCTTTTTCAGGAAACTGGGATACAAAAAACGCTGCCGATTCTAAAATATACAATCAAGGCTATTGCTAATGATGATTTTGTGTTCAGTCCTTGCTTTAAGATAGCCGATCTAGGCTGCTCTTCTGGCAGAAATACACTATTGGTTGCATCTAAGATAATAGATATACTCACTGAGGCGTGTAAAGAAAATAAACGTACACCGCCACAAATTCAAGTATTCTTAAATGACCTCTTTGGGAATGATTTCAATAACCTTTTCAAAATGTTACCTGATTTTTATGAAAAGGTTAAAAAGAAGGGAGAAAATGTTGGCTCTTGTTTCATTTCAGCTGTTCCCGGTTCCTTCTATGACAGACTCTTTCCGGACCAAAGTTTGCATCTTGTCTACTCTTCGTATAGTGTTCACTGGCTTTCTCAGGTTTGCTTGATAGCTTTTTGCGAAACTTAAAAAATGACAAACAGAAACCAATTTCAATGCTAAACTATAGTCCCTGCAAAATGTGTGATAGGTACCTGAAGGGCTTGAAAATAACACTTTGAATGTATACATCGCAAAGACGAGCCCTCCAAATATGATCCAAGCATATGGAAAGCAATTTATTATCGACTTCACAGAGTTTTTACAATTGCGTTCTGAGGAACTAGTACGTGGTGGACGTATGGTTTTAACGCTTGTTGGTCGCAGTGAAGTGGATCCAACTAGTGATGATGGTTGTGGTCATTTGGAACTACTTGCACAATCACTTCATGACCTGGTCAAAGAGGTAAACAATTTCTCAACTTTAAGTTAACTAAGAATATTTTGATCGAAATATCAAGTTCTTTCGATTGCTTGTAGGACTAATATAATTAAGCTATCACAAATACCACAGGGTTGCGTTCAAGAATCAGATGTTTATTCGTTCAACATCCCAATCTATTATCCATGTGAAGAAGAAGTTACAAACATTATTCAATCTCAAGGCTCATTTTCTCTTGATAGCTTGAATGCTTTTGAAGTTAATTGGGATCCAAATGACACGGATTATACGAATATGAATGATTTAAATGAGTCCAGCACACACGGGAAAAATGCAGCAAAAGTGGTGAGAGCTTATACGGAGCCGTTGTTAACATCTCAATTCGGTAATTCCATAGTTGACGAGGTTTTTAAGAGGTATGAGAAGCATGCGGCCGAATATCTAGCTAATAAGAAAACTAGATACTTCAACTTGGTCATCTCATTGACCAAAAAATGAACAATTCAAGTATTCATATTTGTGCTTAAGTTTTCAATATGTTATGTATGTACTGGAGTGTATGCATATGTCAAGGTCACTATGGTTTTCACAAGTTTTCATTTTCCATGTATTCGTACTAGAATGTATATATAAAGCAAAAGTGACTTCATGTAACCACAAGAATAAATGGTTAGAAGCAATACTCTTTGATTCACCATTATTTTACACGAATTTTGGCAAGTAAAAATGCATCTAGATACTTATGTTATATCTGTCACTGCAATATATAAGGATATGCCTAGATCCTAATGCTGACACATGAAATTGCTTTTCGAACATATTCTTTTTTCTTTTATTCGCTTCACGATTTATGCTCTTGATCTGACTTCCAATTTATTCGATTCATGCGGTTTCCGGATCTTTATTGGTGTTTCTTGATTCTTGCTGACTCTCAGATCCAATCACTATCTAGACCCATCTGTCGAGTAAAACAAGACGAGAACTTTGGACCTATCGATGGTGAGAATTATTATTGAATTAAAACCCCTAGCCCCACCTCCATATAAAAGGCAAATTGCATAAAAAATATCAAACTTAAGAGTTATTTCCGATTAAAGTATCACATTTTTTTTTTTACATAAAAAGGTATTCAATTTATTTTTTTGCCAACTTAGGTATTTTCGTTAAATAATTAACGATAATCCGTTAAGTTTTTACATTTAAAGTGCACAACCACTAATACCACCATCAATCATCGTTGTTAAAAAATGTCTACCATAAAGCAGCCTCACCGGTTTATGAAATTGCTGAAATATTTGTAATTTTAATGCCTAAAATCACTAAAATTACCAAAATCAGACAGTACTTGTATATAGGAAATACGTTAAGTCAATAATAATTGCTTGAATGTAACAAATAAGGAAAAATTAGCTTCATATACTTATATGTCTAGGTTTTAATGCCTAAAGGCTAGAATCACCAAACCATGTCCTTCTAACTTATCATATTATTATCTAGATAATTCGTGTATATATTTGTTTAATAGATCTTCACAGGCTTTTGAATATTATCATTATTGTGTGATTTCTGTGAATTGGGAATAGTGTTCCGCTTCGAGCAGTGGTAACACTCGTGAGATAGCAAAAGTGATAATCATGGTTATTTAACATTTTTGGTGGGAATCCCATGAGTACCATCGCTGGTTAGCAGTTCTAGAAAGTAATTGAGAATGGAAACCTTCGGCAGAATACTTTACTAACAGTAGGAACATAACATATTTAAGAGGTGGTAGCAACCATGATTGATGGTGATAGCAATGGTGGTGGACTTAAAAAGTAAAAACTTAACTGATCATCGTTAATTATATAACGAAAATACCTAAATCAACCAAAAAATAAATTGAATACATTTTTATGTAAAAAGAAAAGTGTGATACCTTAATTGGAAATGACCTTTAAGTTTGATACGAGTACCTTTTTATGTCATTTGCCCCTATATAAATTATATATATAAACTACATAAGGCCTCTATAACGTGGTTGGCACAACCCGGATTCATGGGGTCTATATTTGATCTCCATAATAGCATACGTACGTCCCACTTAGGAATAAGAAAATGCTTTTTGTTATCGGGATATCCTATACCACCGTCACACATTAATTGGTAATTTGATACCCTTCCAGATCCTATCACTCCATGCATTTTTATGAGCAAGGCTGTTAAGATCGCGATGTTGCACGTAACATCGTACGATCTTACGTGTTCACAATATAAAATCGTGTAGGATCGATATAGAATCTCATATATGTAGGATCATATATAGGATCGTAAGATCGTGTGTAAGATCGTAAGATCGCGTGTCGATCCGAGTTTACAAAATCAGGTTTATTAGTTAATTATTAATAGTCCATTAGGCCCAATAAAAGAAAAAAGAGGTATACTATACTCCACGTTGTTTCATGTCAAGTAAATACATATTCTACAATCATTCTAACTCGGGATGATGAATTTGAAGAACCGGATTCAATTTGCATGATAAAAATGAAGTTGATGCACGACTCCATATAGTATATTGATCAATGATGGTTATCCGTTTATGTATGAAAGTATAAATCTACTCGTATGCTTTGAGATGTTTAAGACTCATATGTTATGTAATCTTATTTCGCTAAACCGTTATTGTTGGAAACTTGAAGTTTTTTTGTTCTACTTTTACTTTAATGTTTCATTTGAAGTTTGACATTTTTAGGAGTATATTATATGGAAAACAGTTTCGCTCATATATTATTTGTTAACGAAATATGACAACCTGATATGATCTCGATACGATTTTCACAATCTTGATCTTTTAAAGACAAAAATAATCTTAGGTAAGATCGCGATGTCGACAACTTTGGTTATGAGAATTCCAAGTCAGACTATGATAAAATAATGGATGTCATATCATATATTCATATAGACAGTTCAGCTTTTAGCATCACAACAGATATTTGAGAATAATTTCTTTGCACGAAATAAGACATGTATGAAATAAGAAAGGCTTGAAATTATGTTGTATCTTTTTTATACTTAACCAAGATAGTTTGTAGCAGTAAATGACCATTTTGCCACTTATGATAATCCCTACAGAGAGCTAAAATATGAAATCATGTTGAAAACAAAATAAAGCTATAACTCAAATAAAACTTTTGTTTTTAGTAACCGTGATTTCTGACTTATTGGCCGACTAATCCACAGGGTTTAAGACCATCGCCACATAGACTCAAACCAGGTAAAGCCCTTCCTTTTCAGGAGGTTGGCGTGGCCACTTCAAGGTTATTTGCACCTATGGGAATTGAACTTGATACTCAAATGAACAAATCTATTCTTCTCTACTAGCCAAATGCATGATACTTCACTAGAAATACGAAAAACCCCAGCACAGTCCTTTGCAATCCTATGTTGTACGGAGATGGATACGGAAACGGGGACAGGTAAGAGGACCGGTACTTAGAAACGCCAATGTTCGAAAATTTATGAAACGGATACGGCTGGAAACGTTTTATTATTATATATATATATATATGTTTATTAATAAATTAAATAAACATGATTTTTTAACCGATAAAGCAAGAAAAAATAAATACTGATAGTGAGATAAAACATATAATTAACAATAAATAAATATCGATAGTCAAATTTTAAAGATTTGTTAAAAGATATGACGACCTACCATATGTATATACAATATAAATGAACAAAAAAATGTTTCATGGAAATTAGCTCAGAAACGTGTTAAAAGCCCAAGAAACGTTTCTTTTCGCGTTTCTGCTAGAGCCTCGGCGTTTCCGATCTTCATGAAACGTTTTCCTTTTAAAGAAACGTTTCCGCCGCGTTTCCGGACTTTTCCAACCGTTTCTTGTTTCCGCGGCACCCGAGGAGCGTTTCCGTGCAACATGGTTGCAATCATGAAAAAAATAAACAACCGCATACATTTCTTGCTAAACCTTAATAGGAAAACAAAAGAGTTTGTTTTTATTTCATGAAAAAGAATTTCTGTTATCTTCTTTTCGTGTCGACAATACTAAAAAGCTCAAATTGAGAAGTGTGTTTGTGTGGATGCAAGATTGGACATAGACGGTGGAGAGGTAATGTCGTGGCGGATGGAGTGACAAGGAAAGGCCACTATGTAATTAGTTACAGGTGGTTGGACAGAAAAATGGAGGAGAAGGGGACCTAAAGGTGTGTTTGTCATATGTTGTGTCTTAGTTGAAAATGATATACGTTTTTTTTTATCTCTTGTCTCCTCCACTATTGATGCTTGTAAAATGCCCGTTAAGCATAAAAGAAAGATGCAAATCTATAAGCATTTGATGTGTAAATCACGAGTTTAAATCTATAAACTGGACATTACCTATGTTTATGGATTTCTACATGATATAGGCAAGTATACCTGCTTAGTGTCGATCAGAAAGTGGCAAGATGTGTAATAGTTGATTGTCTAACTAAAATAATGAATTATCGATGAAGAGTTGAGATTAATATAATCCAATCAATCAGTTATATTCATTCATTTTAAAAATCTATTTCTCATCTTAAAAAAAAAATATCTTACAAACGGTAAATCGTTAAGCAAAAAAAATACGCTATTGCAACGAGAACTAAACCATCTTTTTAACGAGAGGCGCATGTATAAATTTTCGACGAACTTTTTTTTTGTCTGAAAAAATCATGTATGATTCGTATCACGGATCATATATGATTTCCCAGAATCATATATGATTTCAGAAAATCATATATTTGCGATACTAATCATATATGATTTTCTGAGACAAAAAAAACTTCGTCAAAAATTTATGTATGTGCCCCTCGTTAAAAAGATGGTTTAATTCTCGTTACAATGGTATGTTTTATTTTGTGTAACGATTAACTGTTTATAAAATATTTAATTTTTTTTTTAAATAATGAAAATGGGTATATGAAAAATAAAAGGTAAAGATTGCTTGATTAAGTATATACTAAAATGAATTTACAATGAACTTTTGCCGACCCATGAAAGCAAGTGAATGAAGTGTTTAGTACCGACCAACAATTTGTTCGTCATCATAAAAAATGACATAAAGAACATAATAAAACATCAAAGATTTCTAAGCAATTATAATGTATAAGCATGTGTATATTTAGAGATAATGTTGCATCTTTGTTTTTTTACACATATGTTTGAGAGACAAACTTTCATCAAACATTCCTCAAATTATGTATATTAGAATTTGTGCTCGCGTTTCGCTGCGGGGAGGACGGGCGTTTTTTACAGTGTTGGAGTTTGCTGGGGAAACCGGGATAATTGTTAGAAAAGGATGCTAAAGTGATTGATAGAAAATCTATGCATACATTTTCATATGAAAACACACCAACCACATTTTCATATGAAAACACACCAACCACATTTTCATATAGTAAACCTAGTATGATCATATGATAATTTGTTGGCGAAACCGGGATAATCTACGCATAAATTTTCATATAGTATCACTCATAACTGAAAAAAAAAAGTACCGTTAATGTTCATATTGGCATATTCACTATTAACTAAACCCAAAAAAACTAACATTATACAACTAACAAAGGTGTTTGGGAATGCCTTTAATAAAACCATCACGAACCGATGATTGTCCACTTCCAGAATATCGCATCTTTATTGCATAAAACAAATATCCGAATCCTGCTTTCTTCGCCATGGATACTGCAATCTGAGATGGGAAATGAAAACATTAAAACTTTGGAAATTTTCTATTCTTCTTACAACTTTTAAGACAGTTAACTACCGTTTTGGCTTTGTCGAGTTCTCCAAACTCTTTTGAGGTTTAACGGTTTTTTTAAAAAGATCTTCACGATCAAGCTTGTGTTTCATCCCTGTTTGTTAGAATATGAACTGTTATCATCTTCTTGCTTTTGTTCTTTGTCATTTGATGAACTCTGATTGTTTTTTGCTTCTTCTATGCGGAACATCTCACAATGTCGGTGGTCTGGCGAGATGTTTTGTTCCCTAATATTAAATGGGACATCAAAGAAAACATTAGAAATTAGATTACTAACTAATCTAAAACGTAATTTCTTTTGTTTAGAGATAAAGGTAAACATTTAGATAATAACCATTCACTTTGACTCAACAGATTAGGTGAATCAAGTAATACCTATTTTCAGACGCATAACGATCTGCGCAACAGCAACCACAACCTAAGCTGCAAAACCATCTGTATAATTATTAAATGGCCATGTTTTTTACGTCGGCCTTTTGGAATCGAATCTTGACCTGTCCGAAACCATTATATGTTGTTGTTGTAAGTCGATGCAAGCTATAACAACATGTGGACCTCCGATGATTGCTTCAAGCTACTACAACAACAGGGTGCCTTTTGCTTTTGGTCCACAACGGGAGGTAAGAGATGGGCGAGACAAAAACACCAAATGCATGCTTCTGCCCGAACGCGGATGAACCTGTAATATGGATGAAAGGACACACACTACATAAGAGATCAGGAGGGAACAAAGAGAAGACAGAGAAAACAATGCTACTATGAAACTCAATACAAAAAATATTAAGACACTAACTTCTGTAACATAACACTCGGCTAATTCCACGCTATGTATCCGATTTTTTTACAAAGCAATATGAAAGGAACGTCGAAACCCCATCCATCCTTACTTATCTTATGTTTCTCAACTACTAACTCATGTTCCACAAACATTAACAATATCGAATGAAATTATGGAGCAACACGAATCTTGACTTGAACCTGAAATCTAAGTTTACAATGTAACAAATACGTGGGGTATATGCTATGTATCTGTCAGTGGTTAATTGACATTCTTGTAGTGATGGGAACATGCCAATACCCATGACTTATATCTTATTATGATTTTACTTTTTTGACCTACGGACTGTAGCTGAATTAGTTATATCTAACACATAATAACATACATATACCAATGGGCATTCATGCATCTTTAGCTTAATTAGTTTTATCAAACACATAATAAATTTTAGTTTTTAGCATATTGAAGCTGCCAGTAACACACCAAAGCTTGAATACTGCTAATAATGACCACCTAATTTGGTTATCATATTTAAAGGAGTCAACTGCTTGATCCTTAAAAAAAATGCGCTAAAATGCAGGGCAAAACTAACCTGGTAACAACCTTTTGTGTATGTTTATGCAGCGTCACGCTACAAACGACTACCAAATCCGTTAGCTGCAAGCCTTCAAACAACATCAGCAAAGTGAAACCATCAAATAACGACAAAACATCACGACGCGCTTAAAAACAAAATGGACATAATATTTGTTAAAAATAAAAGCTAAAAATGCAGATAAATGTCAAATTTTAATTGAGATATTTCTGTGTCGCTTATTTCGATTTATCAATGTCTAGATGTTTAGGTATACAATTTTACTTTACACGCAAAAAAAGGAAATAAATTTCCGGCTAAGATTCACTTATTTAAAACGTAGTTGTTCCTTTTTTAAAATTACAATCTTATTTGCAAGTTACCTCAAAATTTGTTTTTGTTGTTCGTCGATCTTAAACACCGCAGCGTAATTCTAGTGGGTGTGTTTTTTTCTTATGATTACAAAACAAAATGAAGTTACCTCAGCGTCATTCTGGTGAGTGTGGCGACGTCGCGGTCGAACAATCTGAATTGCAGGCAGGACTGAAGAGTTTGTTACAGACGACTTTGTCATATCCGGAGTCACATCAACCGTAACCATATTTGATGGTGGTAAAACCGGATCGACAAATAGTTCCTAGTCGTGAATATTAGAAGTTGACAACACGTCGATAGGTGGTACTGTAAATATTCAAAAGCAAAAAAAATAAGGTTCAAGAGAATATATAAACGCTCATGAGACACCAAGAAGCTAGATTTTGTATATACAGGCATTACCTTCATCAGCATAACACCGTGTTTGGTGAATGGAAAGTATCTCGTGGATTTCCTACATAAATGATAACAGCAAGTCAGTATTATACAAATACTTAAGGTGCGCCATAAAACACGTTGTCACATTGTTACCCAAGCAAATATAGAAAGGAAAAAAACAGTTTCAAAACATTAGTCATAATCTCATTTAAGAACCTATACATCTTTTGATACCTTGGGCAATAGGAACCATATCATTATCTAAAAGAGAAATTGTTTCAGTTCATAATTGTGTATTTAAAAACATTAAATTATGTATTACTCTAACAATGTAAATTGCGTAGACAACAACAATTATAACTTAGGTAAAAAGAAACTGGTGAAGAATGACCTATCTTGACTTGTTATAAGTTGTTTTCACATGTCGACTAACATGATCATACCTTGTTAGTATAATCTGTGATCACGCTTGCTTCTTGATCCTTGTTTCAAGAAGGCTGAATAACAAAAAAACAATGATTGAATAATTTAATTGCAAACCAATAGGAGTGAAAAAATATCAACGGATAAAATTTACAGACAATCACTTGAATTAGCAAATATTGGACGAAAACTATATAAAACTACAATAACTCTTAACAAACACGGAGTTAAATTTTATTTTTATTTTTGAACTACAACTTTTTTGCACATCTTATACAACATATCTCACACAATATTTCACATCTTACGATAACCAATCTCAGATACATTTAAAAAATAGTGCCCTCTTGATTGCTTCGTTCATAACTTGCAGAAAAAGAGCATTTACATATGTATATAAATTACACAGTCTTTTTCAGTCATTTTAATCAGAAAAATTATAAAAAAATAATATTACCTGATATTTGTGTTCACCGGATTGTACATCCAAAAATCTTGTAGCCGCAATTTTGACACCAATTCCCCTTTCCTTTCAGCCCACGTTTTAGCATGGCAACACGCCCATTGCAAACCTTACTTTGAAACCAATTCCCTTTTCCTTTCAGCCCACGTTTCAACATGGCAACATAGCCATTGGAACCCTTATTTAAGCATCTGCATCCACCTACCTTAAGTCCCATTTCATATAAAAAGGTGGAAATCCTGCAATGATTCAATTTCAATCAATAACAACATGGTGCTTGGGAAAAAATAATCAGATAAATAACGCCTCAACCTTAATCATATAAAAAGCAATCTCAAACACCCTTAAAATCGCTTGTACGATATCAAAAACACAATAAGCACATACTCGCCAGTAGTAAGCAATTCCAGACACCCCCAAACACATTGGATCTTCAATTTGGTTAAAAAAATACATATATTCTATATGTTTCTAAAATTGGTCAACACCCATCTCATTGATAGGCAACCTACCTAAATATGTTGTTCTGTTGAGAAAAAGAGACTACAAAAGCATAGTCCAATTCGCTTTTTTTCACCATCATCGTTTGTGTGTCATTATGCAGAGACTTAAAATAGTGTACATAACAAAATACATTTCGTAGTTACATAGACCTAGAATAGCACGTTAGCCAGGGCAATGCAAAAAATGGGTTACCTGCGAGTCAAAAAATCCAAGAATTTCATTTTCCTTCTTGTTCATCAATCGAAAATCAAGATCCTCGATTAATATCCACCATAATGAACTTGTCCTATCACATTTTTAGAAAATGATGTTACAAAGAACGTTACTCATCTTGGTACTTGGTTTTCAACACAGTAAATAGAAATTTATGACTATACATTGCATTTTGTTATAGTTAAATATCTGATTATGACTAAATGGGATTGCTTATATGAGTGTTTAAGAGCATAATTACTTATATGAGTATTTAGCTGCATGTATATGTCAAAAAAATAAATTTAAGGCATGCCTTTTTTCTTTCTGCTGCAAGCAAAACTTTAGCCTCCCCGATTGGCAAGTGTAACCTGCACAGGCACAACAAAGAGTTAAACGTATAATATAGCAATCCTTCAAAGGTACTGATGGTTAAAGTTGTTAAACGGAATAGGCAACCTTTATCAACATTTGATAGTAAACGACACCCAAGCATCCAAGCATCCACCAAACGCGCCATAAACAAAAAAGCAATCACATGTTTTCCTGCCGTATGAATTGGCAGCACAAATAAAACAAAGCTTCAACAAACCAACCACATAAGGCCCAAAACCTTATTTACTCGATATAACAATAGGTATAGCCATAGGACGTGACATTGCCGCAACAGTATCCGTAGAAGTCCCATCCCAGGCTTAAAGGAAGGGTATAGTAATCCCATGCAAGTAGTTAGAAGAAGTTAAATCATTAGTCGATTAGCTGCCGGTCGTTCACTTAGCTTAGTGTTAGGGTTTTGACTCAATTCTTCTCTATTATAAAAGTTAGTTGATATTTGAGCTCGGGTCGCGTAGGTTGCTGGATCGAGTAAATCTCGCATTTAATGCAGATAAAATTGGATCAAATTCCGCATAGATCGGTAATATAATCATTGTATATTAGGCTCAGATCGGCCGACTATCAAACAAAGAGGATACGACCGCCATGGCTGCAACTATAATCAGTTGCCCCGCCAAGATGCGGATGATCTCACTTGAATCAAGGGCATTCTTACACATCACAGCCTCTCACAACTGGTATCACGGCTATATTACTCATATAAATACTTAACTGAAAGCACGGTAATGACATGCTTTTTTAGGCTCAGATAGGGGTACGTTAGGGAAAAATAGGATATGCTCGCCATGGCTACAGTCATGAGAGGATGCCCCACCAAGATACGCGAGATCTCAACTTTAACCGTACCTATTCAAGCTCATCACGGCCCTAAAATGTGTCCGTGTTTCCACAGACAACCTATGCAACAGAAAGAAATTTAAGGATCAGCAAAGAACAACGTGCATAAATATAAGGTAGAGCAAAGAAAACAATAAAGCTAAAAATGGTTACCTGATATCGTCGTCACTGTTATTCCAAAAGCACAAAGCTGTTCTCAAAAGGTACACATACCTACCATCTTTTTGACATGTTCGGAGGCCCTTAGACTCATCATAGCCATCGACAGTGGCTGCAACTACAATTAGTTGTCGTGCCAAATTCTGAAGGTTTCAGGTTTTTTCATAGGTTCTTAGACTCATCATATACATGGTGTGTGTGTTTTCCAAAGCTATCTTCGACTTTCAGAATGAAAGAGATGACAATAAGTAAGCGTTATTAGGCCGACACACGTAAGGGACACGTCTGCCCAAAATTCTCCCACCACATCAAAGGGAAAATAATTAAAAAACCGCAACTGTAGACATTGTGAGAGGCCAAAGTTACCATAAACATATAAAAGTAGTAATGCCAGAACACTACAAACAGATATACCAACAATCTAGAAATAGGATGCGCTTGCCATGGCTGCAACCGTAGTTGGTTGCCATGCCAAGCGACAAAGCATCTCGTTTTTTCAGAGGCTGTTAGGCTTATCATAACCTTAGACATAGTAACACAAACCCAGATAATCGTCACATTGCGAAAGCATATAAGGGACAGTTAGCACTGTAAGTATCAAGGTGCGATATACCAAGAATCAAAAAACAATATTTGCAGTCGTTTAAGGATGAGGAGGCTCAGATAGACCAATAATCTAAAAACTGGGTGCACTCGATGTGGCTGCAACCATAGTTGGTTTCCATGCCAAACAACAAAGCACCTCGCCTTTCAGTGCCATGGTTAAAACCGCAATTGGTTGGCATGCCAAACAACGAAACATTTCAGCTATTTCGGGGCCTGTTAGACTCGTCATGGACAAATTGCAGCAACCATTGCACCATTATTAACCTCATGAGCTACAAATTTGACAATAATAAGCAGTTATGATGAGGCTCAGATAAGTCAGTTATCAGAAACCGAAGATACGACCACCATGGCTTCAAACCAAGTGGGGCTGCCTCGCTAAGGTACACTGATAGGTGTGAAAACACCCATCCTTTTACCACTTATTTCTTGCTAAAACAATACCAAAACGCGTATTTAATGTCATTTGTTTGGAATTATGCGTGGTTTATGTGTTTGTTACGTTTTCAGAGCCAACCGGATAAATATTAAAGAAAGCATGGGATTGTACGGGTTTTATCGAAGAAAAAGACAAAAAGACCAAGTCTATAGTCCAAGAGATGAAAAAGATTTGAAGTCAATGGGTCTATTTGAAGATTTATCGAAGAAAAGGACCAAAGATGGAAGATTTACATATGTCTAAAAACTCAAGTCTATTAAACGAAGAAATTAAAAGACGAGTTGAATTTATTCATCGACAAATCCCGAATCAGAATCGAAAACGTCAACTTTACTGAAAAGACGAGAAGACAAAAAGAAAGGAAGAAAGCCCACTCACCAACCAAGTCCATGGCCGATAAATAGAGGATCCCTTCCCACACATTAGACTAGTTTTTCATTTCTATTTTTTCTTTCTTTTATTTTCGTAGGTAACCAACACCATTAAGGTGTTGGTGATTTTTCATCTTTGTTTTTCACAAATCTTGTAAGCTTTAATCCTTCCTTTTGATTGTTTAACATTAATCTTTCAATATAATCTTCCATTAAATCTTGTTCATCTTTCTCTTGTTGATTCAAAGTTTTAAGGTTTTATTTGGTTGATTTTAATCTTCAAAAGTAAGTGGGTTTTGTGTTTTTGTTTATTTGATTTGATGTTTATCATTAGGAGATGATTAGTGGTTAGTTTTGTTTAAGTTTTGGTTAAAAACTTGGTGGATTTTGGTTAAATTCGTGTTGATATTCACTCCCCTGTTCTTCGCATTCTGTTTTGTTTCCCAGATTCTGGATGAACAAGACATTCCGGATGAGTCTTTTGTGTTAAATATTCCGAACCAACAAAACATTCCGAATCAAGGTTCTCAACTTATTTATTCCGAGTCAAAATTTATTCCGAACCAGTGTTTTGTCAAGATATTCCGGATGAACAAAACATTCCGGATGAAGGGATTTGTCTAAATTATTCCGGATGAATTATCATTCCGAATGAGCCATATATTCCGAACCAGCCTTTTGTGTTAAGTATTCCGGATCAACGATATTCCGAATGAAGCTCCTTTATTCCGAATAAAGTTATTCCGAATGAGCAGTTGTTATTCCGAACGAGTGACTTATTCCGCATCAGCATATTATTCCGCATGAGCACCAACATTCCGAACCAAGGATTTCTTTCCGCATAAGTCAGATATTCCGGATAAGCAAGATTATTCCGAGTCAAGCTAGTATTCCGGATCAAGGAACATTCCGGATGAACAAGGTATATTCCGAATGAAGGAAGTATTCTGCATGAGTTAATATTCCGAACGAAGGGTTTTTCTGCATAGACTTATTATTCCGCATGAGTTTTGAATATTCCGAGTAAAGGATTTTATTCCGAATCTACTGTTTTTCAAGTTAAGGTATTTACTGTTTTAAGTTTAATTCCAGCTTTATTATTATTAATTGCTTTTAGTTTACACTTTTATCATTTCACGCATTTAATCCTTTTTAGTAGAAATAGAAAACCAATCCCCTTTTACTTTCCACCAAGAACAACTATTCCACTTTGAGCCGTGATCAATTCGAGAAGATACCGAGAACTTAATTGAACCTATCAAAAACCTTGTATCAAATGGCGCCGCTGCCGGCTCTTTTCGTAAGGATTAACGGTTTTTTGTGAGAAATTGGATTTTGGGATCCGTTCACCGTGAACGTTACTTTTTCATCATAAAAATTTTTCAAAAATCCTAAAAAATATAAAATTTTCAAAAATAAAATACAAAAAAATTAAAAAAACATAAAAAAAAACCAAAAATATTTCTGCTTTGTTAGTTCTTTTGCAGGTGTATGCGCACTCGATCAACGTCTTATCCCGAGCCCGAGACTATCGATAACTTAGACATAGCCGGTGTACACAACAACAATAATAATCCACCTCAAAACAACATGAATAATAACAACAATGAACCTCTACCGGACAATCGTCCTATGATCGAACTTTTGCAAGCACATGTAGAGGGCAACAACGATCCTATTGTCATACCCGCGATTGCAACCAACAACTTTGAGCTCAAATCCGGCTTCATTCAAATGGTCTCTACTCAACCATTCTTGGGCGTACCATTGATGACCCTCATGACCACATCAAAAGGTTCCTTCAACTCACAAATACGGTCAAATTCAATGGGGTTCCACAAGAGGTAATCCACTTACAACTTTTTCCCTTCTCCTTAGAGGGACAAGCCCGACATTGGCTTGCAAAGGAACCGCGACAAAGTATTCTTACGTGGACGGACTTGGAGACCAAATTCATAAACTACTTTTCCCACCCTCTCGTACTACCGCTTTGCGGAATGAAATTATTAATTTTGAACAAAAGTACGATGAGACTTTTAGTGAATCTTGGGACCGTTTTAAAGACCTTTTAAGAAAGTGCCCACAACATGTTTTTACCAAAGTGCACCAAATTAATACTTTTTACAATGGTTTAAGCATGAATGACCAAGATTCACTAAATAGTGCCTCAGGGGGGGGGGGTAATATTTTGGTTAAGTCTTCTAATGCCGCTTGGGATATTATTGAGAATAAGTCTAGAGTACAAACCAAGAGTGTTCGGACCAATGCCGCTAGTGCTAGCACTAGTGACAATGACAAGAGAATTGACAAACTTACTTCGCTTATTGAATCGCTTGCTGTCCACACCGCTAACAATACCAAAAGCATCAACGCTCAAAACGCTCAAGTCAATGCTGTAAGCCAACCATGTGAAATATGCGGGGGTCCTCACTCTTACACTACTTGTACCTCCACCCAAGACTATCCTTGTGAGAATGTTAACGCAGCATACGGTAAATATTCCACGGGAGGCTATCAAGCACGTCCTCAAGGTGACCGCAACTTGCTCAGCTATCGCTCAAACAACTTTCTTTCACCGCCTGGTTTTCCTCCAACCAATCAAAACCAACAACAAAACCTTAACCAAACCAATCAAAACCAACCTCGAGCACCATACCAACCACCTCAAAGACAACCATATCCACCTCAAAATCCTACTCAAGTTTACCAACCCGCTCCTTACCAACCACCTGCTTATCAAGCACCTCCTCCTACCCAACCCACCGTTTTCAACCATGAGGTCGAAACGTACATGCTGACGAATGATGTGTTGGTGAAGAATCTGCACACCCAGATTATTAATTTAAAGGGCAATATGGTGAAACAAGGGAATGATCTTAGAGCCAATATGTGAAACTCTTTGAGTAGTCAAACGAATGACCTAAGGGACATGATGGCTAGTTTCTTCCAAGGTAATCAACCCTCTTCTTCGGGTACTCTTCCGAGTAACACCGTTGCTAATCCAAGAGGGGAGATGAAAGCAATCACCACTCGCAGTGGAAAAGGTACCAAGGAACCCGAGCTTCCTACACCTCCACCGGTGATTGTGACAAAGGAAAACGAGTCCACTATTCCTATTCCTCCACCTCTTACTTCCACCCCTCCACCACCCAAGGATGTGAGTGATCCTACTATTCCAAAGCCTTCCTCTTCTTCCGATATACCTTACCCCTCAAGGTTGAGGAAAGGGAAGCTCAAAAGCAAGGACGATATTAAAGTTTCAAACTTTCTCAAAATGTTTAAACAATTGAATTTCAACATCTCCTTCGCTGAGGCTCTAGCTCACATGCCTAAATATGCGAAGATGTTTAAAGATCTTCTTAGTGACAAGGAAAAGCTTCTTGATATCGCTAATACCCAACTTAACGAGAATTGCTCCGCGGTTCTCTTAAGGAAATTGCCTACCAAACTTGGTGATCTGGGTCGCTTCTTAATCCCTTGCAACTTCCCGGGAGTAGAGAATTGCATGGCCCTAGCCGATCTAGGTGCTAGTATCAACTTAATGCCTCTAAGCGTTTGGAAGCAATTATCTCTCCCTGAGCTAGTCCCCACTAAAATGACTTTGGAATTAGCTAACCGTACGGTTGCTTATCCAGTGGGGATAGCCGAAGACGTTTTCGTTGGCGTTGACAAATTCACCTTCCCGGTGGATTTTGTTGTCGTTGACTACGAGATGGATCCTCGTGTTCCATTAATCGTTGGACGTCCATTCTTGAGGACCGTTCGCACTCTCATCGATGTAGAAGCGGGTGAGCTTATCATGAGAGTTGGTGACGATCAAATTGTCTTCAACATGGGTAAGATTTCTAAACAGCCTTATTCATACGAGAGTGTTAATTGTATCGACGTTCTTGATGAGGCCTGTGAAGAACAATTTAAAGATGCTTGCAAAAGTAGTCTTACCTCTCTTCCCAATGTTGAGACCGTTGCCTCTATTTCTCCATCACTAACTCCATTTGGAGAAAGTGATTTCCTTTTGACTGAATTTGAAGCAACTTTAGGAGATGTGAACTTACAATATGACGATTCTCCCACCGATTGGGATGAAGACATTCGTACTATTGAGAAACTTCTCAATGAGGACCATATTTCTCCACCATCTCCCAAGGATATTGCTATCGATGAACCGAATTTGAATACACCTTCCATCGAAAATCCTTCGGATTTAGAGCTTAAGGAGTTACCGTCCCATCTCGAGTATGTGTTCCTTGAAGAAACGAAGAAGTCACCCGTCATCATCGCTAAGGACTTGAAAGAAGAAGAAAAATCTCGCCTTATCTTCGTGCTTAAAGATCATAAGAAGGCAATTGCTTGGAAAATTTCCGATATCCGCGGAATTGATCCAAACTTTTGTACTCACAAAATTCTCATGGAAGATGACTTTAAACCCGCAATCCAAAGCCAAAGAAGGGTGAATCCTCGAATTCATGACGTCATCAAACAAGAGGTTATCAAACTTCTAGATGCCGGCATGATTTACCCTATTTCGGATTCGCCATGGGTAAGTCCTGTCCATTGTGTGCCAAAGAAAGGCGGAATAACCGTTGTTCCCAATGAACACAACAAGTTGATTCCTACTCGTCTCGTTACTGGGTGGAGAGTTTGTATCGACTATCACAAACTCAATGATGCCACGAGAAAAGATCACTTTCCTCTTCCTTTCATGGATCAAATGCTCGAGCGTCTAGCGGGTAATGATTACTATTGCTTCTTAGACGGTTTCTCCGGGTATTTTCAAATTCCCATCGATCCCAAAGACCAAGAGAAAACCACATTCACTTGTCCCTACGGAACATTTGCTTACAAACGAATGCCTTTCGGTTTATGCAATGCTCCTGGGACGTTCCAAAGGTATATGATGGCTATCTTCCATGACATGGTTGAAGAAACTATGGAAGTCTTCATGGATGATTTCTCGGTTTATGGCGATTCTTTCTCTGCTTGCCTTGCCAATTTAGAACGTATGCATAAGCGGTGTAAAGACACTCGCCTTGTTCTAAATTGGGAAAAATGTCATTTCATGGTAAAAGAAGGCATCGTGCTAGGACATAAAATCTCAAAAGCCGGTCTCGAAGTGGACCGTGCTAAAGTTGATGTCATAGCCAAATTACCTCCACCTTCAACGTGAAGGGTGTGAGAAGTTTTCTTGGCCATGCGGGCTTCTACCGTCGATTCATCAAAGATTTTTCTAAAATTGCTCGCCCGATGACCCACCTCTTGGAAAAAGATACTCCTTTTATCTTTTCCAAAGAGTGTATTGAAGCCTTCAATCTTCTTAAGGATAAGCTAACTAAGGCACCGGTCTTGGTTACCCCTAATTGGGAGCTACCTTTTGAATTGATGTGCGATGCTAGCGACTTTGCTATTGGAGCGGTTTTGGGCCAAAGAGTGAACAAACACTTCCAACCGATCCATTACGCTAGTAAGACAATGACAGGGGCTCAATTGCATTACACGACAACCGAAAAAGAGCTTTTAGCTGTTGTCTATGCTTTTGAAAAATTTCGCCCCTATCTTGTCCTTTCCACTACCATCGTGTACACGGACCATTCCGCGTTGAAGTACTTGTTAAATAAACAAGATTCTAAACCAAGACTTCTTCGCTGGGTTTTGCTACTTCAAGAATTTAAAATCGAAATTCGTGATAAGAAGGGAGCTGAAAACCTAGCCGCGGATCATCTCAGTAGACTTGAGGACCCTTATCAAGGGGATCATCCGAACAAAGAGATCAATGACTCTTTTCCCCTTGAGACCTTAATGTCTATCAACTCGAATTTTGATGAAACTCCGTGGTTTGCGGACATTGCAAACTACTTGGCGGGTGGAATTCTCATTGACGGGTTAGCATCCCAACAAAAGAAAAAGTTCTTTAAAGATATTAAGACTTACTTTTGGGATGACCCGTATCTCTTCAAACAATGCGCTGATTTGATTATTCGCCGATGTGTTGATGGACCGGCAGCTTTAGACATTCTCGAAGCTTGCCACAAAGGACCCACCGGTGGTCACTTTGGTCCCAACTTCACCGCAAAGAAAGTGTTTGACTCAGGATTTTATTGGCCCTTCATTTATCGTGACGCTCACGAAATGGTGAAAAATTGTGATGCTTGCCAACGACAAGGCAAGATCACATATAAAGATGAGATGCCTCAAAACTTCATACAAGAATGTGAAATCTTTGATGTATGAGGCATCGACTTTATGGGGCCATTCCCTTCATCTAAAGGAAACAAATACATCCTTGTAGCCGTTGACTACGTTTCTAAATGGGTGGAAGCCAAAGCTTTACCCACTAACGATGCAAGGGTGGTTTGTAACTTTTTGAAGCAGCTATTCGCTAGATTCGATGTGCCTCGTGCCATTATTAGTGATCGCGGGACTCATTTTTGCAATGATCAATTCGCAAGAGTCATGGCTAAGTATGGTGTCAATCATCGTCTTTCCACCGCATCCTACCCACAAACTAATGGGCAGGCTGAAATCTCTAACCGAGGGTTAAAGCGAATTCTTGAACAAACCGTGGGAGAGCATCGTGCCTCATGGGCCGATAAACTTGATGATGCTCTGTGGGCTTTTCGTACCGCATACAAGACTCCGATTGGTTGTACACCATATCGTCTCGTGTACGGGAAAGCATGCCACCTCTCCATTGAGTTGGAGCACAACGCTTACTGGGCCTTGAAGTGGGCTAACTTCGACATCAACAAAGCCGGTGACCTACGCAAAATCCAACTCAATGAGCTTCATGAACTCAGGAATGATGCTTATGAAAATTCCTTGATCTATAAGGAAAAGACTAAGCTCATTCATGACTCTAAGATTAAAAGCCGAGAGTTCCAAGTTGGAGACAAAGTTTTGCTCTTCAACTCTCGGTTGAAAATCTTTTCGGGCAAATTCAAATCTCGTTGGTCCGGCCATTTCACCATTGCCCGAATTTTTCCATATGGTACTCTCGAGCTCGCTCAACCTAATGGACCTAATTTTAAGGTGAATGGCCAACGAGTGAAGTTTTACTTTGGTGAGGACATCTCTCATGAGATGATTCCATCGCTCACCACGTTTCCCATGAACTAGTTTTGGGTCGAGTCAGGCTCGTGACTCGGTTATAAAAAACAAGCGCAACTCGGGAGGCAACCCGAGTATCTATCCTTTTCCGTTTTACCTCCTAAGTGTAGGGGGACCTATATAGGTTGTTTGTGTTTGTGTGGTGATGTGATTACAGGGATGAATGCACTTTTGGAACCTTTGAAGAACCGTGCTCCCGTGTTATCCGCAATCCGGTTCTATCTCTCAACTATCGTGATTCAATTTTCTTCATACTCACATTTGAAATTGATCACGTTAGTTGTCTCCTCCTTAACTTGATTTAACCAACGTGCACAATGTCATAAGTGTAGGGGAGACTTTTCCCACATGCTTAAACATTGAGGACAATGTTTATATTAAGTGTAGGGGAGACTTCTATCGAAGTTTTAAGTGGACTTTTCCATTAAAATGCCTTCATTTAACCGGAAAATCATCTTTTTCAGCATTTTCCAAATTTTTAATTAACTTTGGCCATATAGTCGTAATTTTTAAATTTTTATCGTTGCATTAGTTGCTTTCATATGTATATATCCCACAATTAAGTCAAAAATATTAATAAAGTGGTGTAGCTAGTTTTGAAGTCTTTGACATATTAGGCTCGTTGCGATTATTTTGACTCAACCCGAATAGACTTATCCAAGTTTATTCTAGCAAGTATCCTTAACCATGTAGACCTTAATTGGTTTATTAGGCTAAGCATCCACGAGTCTCATTACTTGAGATTTTAAATTGTGGAGAACGAGAAATGATAGAGTCAATTATAAGTCGGTATTCTTGCACAAGCACACTTGGTGTGATTATAAGCCTATTCTCCCATCGCTTGCTAATAATTTATCTGCAATAAGTAAGGTCGTACGATTTTATTGAATAACTTAGCTTCTAGCCCAAGATCGTTTAAAAGTTGCTCGGTAATGATAAGAGTTCATAGCCAAGGCATAACTAATGAAGCGGGGCGCGAAGATTGGCGAGTCCGAAAAGGCCCTAACAAGGCATGAGGATTCCATTTTATTGCTAAAGATCCAAGGTGATGTGAAAAGCATTATTCCCAAAATCAATATGAAGGATCAAGACTCACGACGAAAAGCAATCAAATCCCATAAAGATCATGGAGAAGTCTATCCGAAAAGACCCTAACAAGGTATGAGGAAAAATAGATCCAAGTCCAAAAAGGAGGCGGATCGTTGTATCTCAAAATCCCAATTAACGATTGAAGAAATAATGATGAAGTCGTGGTCAACAAAGTTGGAGTATCCCTCAAAATTCTCCAAGGGAAGAAACTCTATTAACGAAGAGAAGACCATTATCTCAAGAACGTCTCTCAAGATATGAAGTATGAAGTACATGCCAAATATCGGCCCGAGAAAGGTCTCAAATCGTGAAGCGAGTTATGCCAAGATATGAAATTTTTGAGGTCCCGAGAAGCAGTTTTAAGAGATTTTGTCCTTTAGCTAAATATTAATCAAATCATCCTACTTTGCTTTCAGCCTAAATAAACTATCGCAATAAGTCCAAAAATGCATCTTCATGATCATTCTAAGACACAAATAAAATATAAGAGATACACCTAGGAATAAGGGAGTTTAAGCATATAATTAAGCCATGTGTGTAAGTGTTTGTTTTGCTAACTTATAATAACAATGATCTCGTTTTTAAGCTTAGTTTGGGGAACGTGAAACTTGAGGGTGATAAATCTTCGCAGCAACCAAAGCCCTAATGTAAGTCTTAGATCTCTTTGCAAGTTATTTCCATGTAGCTATTTTCAAGTGAAAATGGTTTTCTATCCCTTTTGTTTCCTTTAAAGATTTATTTCTTCATAGTAGTTTAAATTTTTGTTTTAGTAGTATGATTAATAAGGCCAAGGTTGATTGATTATGAGAAAAGTGTAAATTTGCTTTATCACTAAGTATTGCATGAGGGCATGACAATGGTTAAGTGTAGGGGATTTGATAGGTGTGAAAACACCCATCCTTTTACCACTTATTTCTTGCTAAAACAAGACCAAAACGCGTATTTAATGTCATTGGTTTGGAATTATGCGTGGTTTGTGTGTTTGTTATGTTTTCAGAGCCAACCGGATAAATATTGAAGAAAACATGGGATTGTACGGGTTTTATCGAAGAAAAAGACAAAAAGACGAAGTCTATAGTCCAAGAGATGCAAAAGATTTGAAGTCAATGGGCCTATTTGAAGATTTATCGAAGAAAAGGACCAAAGATGGAAGATTTACATATGTCAAAAAACTCAAGTCTATTAAACGAAGAAATTAAAAGACGAGTTGAATTTATTCATCGACGAATCCCGAATCAGAATCGAAAACGTCAACTTTACTGAAAAGACGAGAAGTCAAAAAGAAAGGAAGAAAGCCCACTCACCAACCAAGTCCATGGCCTATAAATAGAGGATCCCTTCCCACACATTAGACTAGTTTTTCATTTCCAGTTTTTCTTTCTTTTATTTTCGTAGGTAACCAACACCATTAAGGTGTTGGTGATTTTTCATCTTTGTTTTTCACAAATCTTGTAAGCTTTAATCCTTCCTTTTGATTGTTTAACATTAATCTTTCAATATAATCTTCCATTAAATCTTGTTCATCTTTCTCTTGTTGATTCAAAGTTTTAAAGTTTTATTTGGTTGATTTTAATCTTCAAAAGTAAGTGGGTTTTGTGTTTTTGTTGATTTGATTTGATGTTTATCATTAGGAGATGATTAGTGGTTAGTTTTGTTTAAGTTTTGGTTAAAAACTTTGTGGATTTTGGTTAAATTCGTGTTAATATTCACTCCCCTGTTCTTCGCATTCTGTTTTGTTTCCCAGATTCCGGATGAACAAGACATTCCAGATGAGTCTTTTGTGTTAAGTATTCCGAACCAACAAAACATTCCGAATCAAGGTTTTCAACTTATTTATTCCGAGTCAAAATTTATTCCGAACCAGTGTTTTGTCAAGATATTCCGGATGAACAAAACATTCCGGATGAAGGGATTTGTCTAAATTATTCCGGATGAATTATCATTCCTAATGAGCCATATATTCCGAACCAGCCTTTTGTGTTAAGTATTCTGGATCAACGATATTCCGAATGAAGCTCCTTTATTCCGAATAAAGTTATTCCGAATGAGAAGTTGTTATTCCGAACGAGTGACTTATTTCGCATCAGCATATTATTCCGCATGAGCACCAACATTCCCTACCAAGGATTTCTTTCCGCATAAGTCAGATATTCCGGATAAGCAAGATTATTCCGAGTCAAGCTAGTATTCCGGATCAAGGAACATTCCGGATGAACAAGGTATATTCCGAATGAAGGAAGTATTCCGCATGAGTTAATATTCCGAATGAAGGGTTTTTCTGCATAGACTTATTATTCCGCATGAGTTTTGAATATTCCGAGAACAGGATTTTATTCCGAATCTACTGTTTTTCAAGTTAAGGTATTTACTGTTTTAAGTTTAATTCCAGCTTTATTATTATTAATTGCTTTTAGTTTATACTTTTATCATTTCACGCATTTAATCCTTTTTAGTAGAAATAGAAAACCAATCCCCTTTTACTTTCCACCAAGAACAACTATTCCACTTTGAGCCATGATCAAATCGAGAAGATACCGAGAACTTAACTGAACCTATCAAAAACCTTGTATCATGCACGTAATCTGATATTTACTCGAACCCGCCAAAGCAGGCTCTAAGACCATCATCACAGCCTCTTTAAAACCTAGAAACCTGATAAAAGGGTGTGCGACACGCCATGGCTGCAAACACGGATCCGTGATGCCCCGCCACGATACGGGCCACCTGCGCCACCATTACTCATAGATAAATCACGCGGTATTTCAGAATACAATCAAGAAGCATTTGCTCAACTCGCTGCGGCTGCAAATCTCAACACCTATGAGGCCAAAAGACGTGTTATAATAATGGTGTCAACCGTCATTGGTCTTGAGCATAGAAACCCCAAGAATCGAACCCCACCACCAAACTTAAGGTTAGAAGTAGGTGTACAAATCCAATGACTATCATCTACAACAAAATAAGGAGCAAAAACGGACCTCCAAAAAGGAATAGTGATTGATATTTTTGAGAATTAACATCGCGAACAGGTCCGTTGTGTTCACCAAAGTGATTAATCACAATACAAACTCAATAATCCCATATAAGAGTAACTCCACAATGTAATGAAGTTAAGATCCATATATATGTGCTGCTTGAGCACACATTAAACTGCCAAATCCAAAGCTTATCCATCCCCAAGTAGGATGTTCACATCCATATAAGAGAAAGTAAGATCCAACTAAATCAACTTAAGCATATCGACATTTCCTTCAATACGATATTGTTATTTATATGGATTCAAAATCTATTTTTATATCTATTTTCACAAACATGGAAGTAGCTAAAGTCTAAAAGAAAATGCAGTCTCTCGAAAACATAATACATATAATGAGATTAGTGTATTTGACCTGAACATCGTGAATAGGTCCGTCATGTTCATCATAATGATCAATCAGAATACAAACTTAATAAACCCACACCAAAATAACTCCACTGTGTAATGAAGTTAAGAACAATGGTCTCTTGCTGTGAAAGCTTAATCCTTTCACTCGGTTACTTTGAATATCATCAACATGTGTAAAATAAACATCAATTAGATGAATGAGATATTATTGAAATGAAATGAAAGTTACGATTTGAAGATCTGATGGTATATAGAACATATTTTGATCCAATCAAATCCATACAAAGAACTTACTAATATAAAAAAAATATGAGATAGAAAAAAGTAGCGTACCATTTGAGAATCAAGCCTAAGTCAATGAATGAAATCACCCGCAAAAGGAAACATCCATCTAACCTAAGGGACGCCGCCTACCGACCATCAATGCCGCCTACCATATATGGCGGCAACGAAGAAGTTGGGGGAAACGAACCCCATTATAAATGATGGTTTCCAGCAAAACCCCAAAAATGAGGGATTTGAACCAACCAGACAATAATAGAGACCTTGTTAGATCAAACACAGATCTACATCAAACAGATCAACCATTAGATCCACATGAAACACACATCCACCAATAATTTTTAGATCAAACCAAAGATGATAACCAATGAGCAACTGTAGCTAACCCACAAATTATGCAAACCCAATAATTTATGGTTAGTGGTATTTCCATATATATATGGTCAGTAACGAAAGGGCAATTTAAAAAGGGCAACACAATTAATTATGCGATTCCTGTAGCCACTACACAAAGGGGGCAATCTTGAAAGGCCAGATTAACACCAATTAAAGCAACAACTGGACCCCAATTTCACGAAAGGGCAGATTAAACCACCAATTAAACCACCAACGGGGATCAATTAATGCATAACGGGGTCAGTAAAATCAAATAACGGAAAGGTGTAGGTGCTAGTGTGTGTTTTGGTTGTAAGAGGATTTTTTGGTTCTGAGAGAGGGAGATAGTATTATAAAAATGGGTTTGTGAGGAGAATCATTGCTCCTATGGATGCGTGATTCTCCTCCTTTATATAAAGGTTAATTTTTATAATCAAACTCATTACTTCTAAATATACATGATTTTAATACATACAATTAAGGTAAATGAATTTAATTAAAGTATGTATTAATATAAGTGATTTAATATTTGAAAATATTTTTTGATTATAGTAAGCTTAAACACTACCAAAGCCTTTATTTACTTTTTTTTAATTAAGCCTTTGTTTACTAATAGTGAGAATTAATTTAAGATTTTTGATTAAATTATTTTGTTGTCTCTCCTTTACGACATCAAAAAGAGTAGAAAACAAACACATAAACAATACTTTTTATTTTCTTATCAACCATTAATAAAACAATTGAATTTACCTTTAATTTTTGTAAGAGCCATCGTCATTACTTATTATCATTCCAATTCCAATCTATCTAATCGATTAAAAAATACATGGTGATGGATGAGCAGGTTCGTTTGTTCTTTCTTTATTAATTTACAAGTCGAAAAAACTCGAAAACTATTTAAGCAACTCTCAGGTTTATATGTGTGATGAATTTGAGGATTTTGTTAGTGCACGTAAAGTGTTTGATAAAATATTCGTGGGGAATGTTTATTCTTAGAATGGAATGATTAATATGTATGTTAAAGGTGTCATGATTCGAGCTTATGGGGTGTTGTTCGAAAGGATGAGTGAGGCAGAGGGACGTTGTGACGTGGAATACGATGTACTAGGAACTACTAATCAGTTACCTATTCGTTAAAGAGTGAATATAGGGATTTTATTGAGTTGATTTGTTTTGCTGAATAATGGATCATACCCATTTTTTGTTTTACTAGTTAAATTTTTATGTTTTTGTCTTCTTTATAACTAGATGAAAACAGGTAGAAGCAAGCAAAGTCACTCATTTGAATCCTAATAAAGTTGAAAAGGCCATATTTTCGTGAACAAATTTTCAGGTATCTAGAAAAAATTACTCTTTTTTATTTTGGTGAACAACTTACACTTTTTTATTTTGAAAAGGCAATGATTGTATGTTAAATATCATTATTTTTGTGAGACCCCCAAAATCAGGTATGGAACAACTAGGCAGAAAGGGGGCACCACGTCATGGTACAAGAAACAATGAAATATTATTGACGTAATAAAAATTTATACATTAAATCATAAAGAATCAGAGTTTTTAAACAAAGGTCCCAGATTTTTATAAGCGGAAATCTATAATTTAATTATGATTTTGTAACTTATAGTTACCAAGAATACATGATAAACTTCTGACAGTTTTTAGATAAAACCAAAGTTTGAATATACACAGAAATCTCCAAGCTGCGATAATATCCTGCGGGCTCCCATCCAAGCAAAGCTAAGAAATACCTAAGATTAAACATGTAAAATCGTCAACATAAAATTGGGTGATATTCATAGGTTTAGCAGTAAAGGTATGGAACACAAGCATTCATTTGTAAAACAAGTAAATAAAGAAAATGGTTATGATCATTAACCATAGTCCGAAACCAATATTATTGTTGTTTAGTTCATGAACCGAAGCTTAACTCAAAGTAAGTTCCTCTAGGGAGTATTCAGCCTAATACTCAATTATAAACAAATGTAAGTGCGTCAAGCCAGGTAATCGGGACGGGGGTTGTCAATCCCGATGGATCCACCCACAACATTTGCGCTTAGCGCAAAGCATACGGGAAAATTAACGGTTCATGATCAAGAGAGGAAACTTAAGGCTATTAACTATAAGCAATAATATCAATGAAAACTGTTGGAAAGCATACAGGTCTGAATAGCATATAAGTTCTGGATAGCATACAGTTTTTAAATGGATGTGTTCCACCATGTAAAATCTCACCCCGCGTTTAGAAACAATGTACAAGTAGTAAAAGGGGCTATGAACTCACCTTAGCTACGAGGTGAATCAATATGGAACTTGAGAGCTGAGTAGTAACAACAAGAAATCAAGAAACTTTAAGTCATCCAAGACCTACGATAGTGGGGCGCGAAAACTTAGAAGATACAAAAATAACGTTTAGAAAAGACTTTGGTTACTATTAGTACATAAACCATCTTATAACTCGTAAGGCATTGCGACCTATTGTCTCGAATCAATTTTGACTCAAAAACACTACTTACCCACTATATGATCATGTTTATAAACATTAGAAATGCTCATCAAACCCATAAGTAGCAAATACTTGTACACTTTGAGTCAAAAATTAAGGTTGACAAAGTGGTTGCACTAAATTTTCAGAAACATGCTGTAAAGATTGTATCATATCTAGAGTTCTATAATAGATATAAACTCAAACTTTACTGCCCTGGGAAGATACAATTATTACCTTTTCAAATCATCAAGAAACACTGTCAAAGCTATTACCAATCAACAGGAAATGCAGTTTTAGTGAAGACTAATCAGATTTGACTTTTTCGACAAAAAATTACATAAAACCATTTTGACCATCATTTACATTCCGTAAAAGATTTTAACTTGAAAACAATTGAAAATATTCACATTTGACCTATGTTACTTTAATAAGTCATAAAAATACCCACTTTGACTTTTTATGCTTTGACCCCAAACACAAGTTTGGCGCACACGTCGGTATTGACTAGTTTTGATAAAAAGACCATATTTTACTCATCCGTACATTTCCAAAAAGCACCCAACTCAATAATTGTACTACACAACCAAGACTAACCAAAAATCAAGAAAGTTGCAGGTCTTACTTGCAGAAAAATTTCGTGAATGGCTGTAGCAATCTGCTATCATTCTAAACCTTATTTTCACACTAAAATTCACTTCTAACATCACCTAAACACTTGCACACCTTAAGCAATGCCTATACAAGTACACAAGACCTATCATGATCATAAAACCACCTTAACATCCATAGCATATGGTCTAAATACAAAAACCCCAATTTCATAATCAAGGTATTTTATCAAACAGAAATCAAAGCAATACAATGGTGCCAAGAGTACCTTAGTACAAGTGTGACAGATATGAGAACCGAGATGTTGATGGCAATAGGAAAAAACTCCAAGGGCTACCCGCGACCTACAAGAGTGCTCACGGCCTTAGGTATTTGTTTTATAAAAATATAAAACAATTGTATCAAAATATTTTTATATAAAAATGTAATATGTATATAACTTGCACAATCAACCGAGCCTACATGTGGTCATGACCTTCATGACACACAACCTGTAGAAATTGCATAACATGATAGCTTAAGGTCTCAAATCAAGTAACCCAAGTGATTTGCACCTAAAAACGCCAACAATTTACTTAACCGTAAGCGTAAAGTCACATTTTCTGGTATAGCTGTTTTGTAAAGGGTGTAGCTCCCAATACCTAAGTCCAACCACTATGGGGTTTTCATCAATGGAACGGGTCTCTCACGAGGTTTCTAGAATGTCCAACCATTCGATCTAAGAGTTTACGGAACTTTCTAAAAGTCCAAAACACTAACAGTCACCCCGTAAGCACTTAATGATCAAACTGCACTAGTCAAACTTGGGACAAAATAACCCGTTAACCTATAAGGTTTAGGGGTCTGAGATTTCCACCATTGGAAACCCTCAGGACTCTACTTTCGGCCCATACCAACCACGAGTAAATAGCTACTACCAATTAACGGGAAAGTTACATTCTTTGAAGGTTACAAAATCAGAATTTAGGTTTTCAAACTCGGGTTTACCGTTTTAGCCATAAAAACCATTGGTGATAGCTATCAACGTGAGGTCAGCGGTGTTCGTTAGATTATAATGTATACTAACTCACTAGGTCTTAAATTGTCAAATATATGGTCCATGACCTGTAGAAAATAGCTATACAACTCTGTTGGGTCAGATTGGGTTCACAACCGTAAATCGGCCATAACTCACTCATCCGGAGGAGTTGATCGCCCATCCAACTCGCTTATAACATATAAAAGCCCTAAAGAATCCATTTAAGATATAAAAATTCAGATAACAGTGAAAAATATGGGAGTTTTGGTCTGATATACCTACTGTCCGAATTTAGGCACTAAGTTCGCCTATTAAATCATCATTAAATCCACCCAATCAACCAAAATTCTTATAATTATCTAATGTATGCTGTCATAAAAAACCTATCTATCAAAAAGGGTTTCATTTCAAGTAAATAACATGTTTCACCATTGAACCAAAAATTAAAATATGAACTCTATGTGGGTGCATGTTTGGTCGCGGGTAAGGAGATACAAAAATGGGAAAAACAAACCATTACTTACTTAAATTTGTAGTCACAATCAATATAATCACCTTTCAAGCCTACAACAATGGTAAAACCCCGAAATCTTCGATTTTGAAAACTATTATCATCTCTAAAAATCAATGCATGAGAGGTTTTAAAGGTGGTTTTGATGAGGAATGATAGGGAAACGTTTTGGTGTTGTTTATTGTGAAAATAACCAAGAAATATTGATGATCGAGGGGTGTTTGAGGGCTGTTCATCACACAGAAGGAAGAAGAAGATGATTTTGTTATTTTTGGTAAAATCAAATTTCTGTTGTTTGTGCTTTTGGGTGGATATAACTGACGGATAAAAAAAGAGGGTATGGGTATTTTGGCCCAATAATCCTGATTTGTATAACACTTAGCCCAAATGTAATTTAGCTCAAGCCCGAATTAATTTCCTAAAACGCTAATCGTTCTGACTCGGTGCAAGTTATAATACGAAAACAAAATATTTATGGAAACATAGTATTTTGACTTCATTAAGTCGAAATATTTAGCCACCGGTTCTCATTCCGTCGATTCAGGTAAGCTTTTTATAAAACGCGTGCGGGTGCTTTTAAACTAAAAATTTCGATTTAAATAAATAAAATAATTTTTTTATAATTCCAAATAAAATATTTTCAATAGTCAGAAAAATATTTAAAATATAATTTAATTAAAATTCTCGAGATCTCAGGATTTACATATAAAGAATAAAAGAAAATATAACATATTAGAAAATCCAAGAAGCATGTATAAAGGAATAAAATAATGTCAGGAAAATACGAGTTCTCACAATTTTCTTCATCTTTTAGACTTTTTTTTGCTTTTTATTGTTGAAGCATAGTTTGGTTAGGCCGGTCTTGACGACTCTCCTGGGTCGTTCGTCATCTTCCCAAGTCCTGAGTGATGCTACAAACAAAGAAAACCGGTTAGGAGTGGACCCGAGGCTAGAGCCCCGGGGTCCACCTCCGACGGTCAAGTTAGTATCGGGACGATAAAGTATAAGAGGTGTAGTTGTGAGAGATAACCTGATGTAGAAAGAGACCCCTACCCATGTATTATAGGACTATGGTTTCTTGAAGGGTAAGTAAGGTGTATAGGCCACGGGCATGTTGGGTCAGGCCCTTTAATGACTATACGTCGACATGTCCCCCAGTCTAGTATGATATGGTTCATGATCATGTCATGTTAGACTCATTCATGTATCACGCTAACTAAATAACCGCGTACGCGTGAGAACTCGTACTTTAAGATAATTAAATTATATTCTTTTATTCGTACTTCTCGATTTTAATAATATTTTACCTTTTATTTACCTTAACTATATAAATCCTGAGATTTCGAGAATTTTAATTAAATTATATTTTAATTATTTTTCTATCCATTTAAAATAATTTATTTGGATTTATGGAAAATTATTATATTTTTCCATATTTATTTAAATCACGGATATTGATTAAAAGCCCTCACGAAGTTTTATATATCATGTTATCCGTTTTATCGATCGAGAAGTCTACGAACGCCGCAGTTTAGCTGTAAAGTATCTTTATTTCCATATTTATTATTATCGGTTTAATTTCTTATTTAATCAAAACGAGTAGAAAACATGTTTTTGTAACTTGTTATACCCTAAAGTTTAATTTCAGGCTCGAGTTTTGATAACATAAACATTTTGGTAAAAACCCGAGTCGAAACCCTTTTCCCCTTGCTTTAGTTGTGTCCCATAATCATCCCAACCAAACACCCCTTTATTTTCTTTTACTAGCTCCTACAAAATTTGTTGCCAAACACCCCATTAATACTTTTATCACTACTAAATACCTAAATATAACAATGCCAGTAAAAAAAACTCTGTTTCTTTTCTTTTCCTCTCTGTTCCACGAGTCATCAACCCTAACTACCATTTTCTTTAAATCTTGCTCTAAGAACACAATCAAACAATTAAAAATCAATCTTCTATCATCCTTAATCACAAACCCACCATCAATTTCAATACATACACTTGATTTAAGAAAACACAAAATTTTCAAGGTTCATCAATGGAGGTCAAAATTCGGGTTTAAGCAATTGGAGGTGTTAGGAGGTTATAACAAGGGCTAAAAACAAATTTGGGTTATCAAGAATCAAGGCTTTCAAATTTAAGAACCCATATAGGGTTTGTATTTTTTATTTTGATCACTTAGAATATCATTGTAAGAACCTCTTTAATCTCTACTTATTATTTTCATTATTTGATTGCATACATGATTATTAGCAAGTTCAAGAATCCATAGATGTTAGTACATGTTAATATTATGAGCTTTGATTAGGTTTAGGACTAGATTTTAATGGATATAGGTTAGTTAGTTGAAGTTGTGTTGATAAAATGTGGCGAAAACAATGTTTAGAGGCATTTTTGTAGTGGCCATTTTAGGACAGCAGGTTTAAAACTTATTTCGGTAAATTTAAACTTTTTCAAACTGAGTTTTTAAGGATTTGGTTGAAAGTTGTCGTCATAAGGATCGTTTTGATACAAAGTTCACATTCTAATTCCTTAAAATGAGAAAGTTATGACCGATTACTTTTTGGTTTTCATATAGTAAATTTCTGCACGTTTAAATTACTTGATGTCCAGAATTTAAGTAAAGGTTTCTGCCAAGTTAAAGTGTCATAAACTGAGTTTTTAAGGTCTTGGTTAATAGCGATGTCCTTGTGATCTTTTTGATATAAAATTCGGGTTGTAACTCTTAAAAACAAATTGTTTATGACTAATTTATGATTTGGTTTGTCATTGGTAATTTTCTGCATATATAAAAAAAACCACTTGCTGTCCAGATTTTGAACTTACGTTTCGGTCAAGTTAATGTGTCGTGAACTAAGATTTTAAGGGTTGTAGTCGTGGGGGTTGTCCCTGCGATCGTTTGGATATAAAATTCACCTTTTAACTCCTAAAAATGAATTAGTTATGGGCGATTTACTATTTAATTTTTATAAGGTAAATTTTCTGCACGTGGCTAATTTGTGCAGAACTTTGAGTCACCTTGCGATAGCAATTACTTGACCATACTAAGGGATTTTTTTTTAATTTTTCAAATCCTAGAACTAAGTACTTCGAGTCTACTTTCAAACGCAAGTGGTTGTGAGTATTAAAAATAAATAAAAGTTAGTCAAATACAAGTTGGATTGTCAAACTTTCCGGAATTTCAATTGTAGTAAAACAGAAAGCTGAGTGGTCTAAACTTAATATTTTTCCACGAAATTCGAACCGTAGCTTATTCATAATGTGTGTGAGTTCCTTGATTTTTTCGTGAATTTAGGATTTGTCTAAGTGGGTCAGAACAATAGAGACATTTGGTATGTTACTACAAGTCCAATTTCAGGTACCTTTTATCAAATAAAAATTGTAAAAATGGGTTTTACTTGTCTTAAGCTTTCCAGGAAATATTGGGGAATAAACCATTCATGGAGGGACCTGAATTTCGAATTAGGTGAATTTTAGAGGTCGTTTGATATTTTATTTAGGAATCCGTGTGAGAGCTCAGGAAGTGGTAGATTCTAAAAATTTTATACAATAAATTAAAACTTAAAACTTTTAGGATGGATTCTTTATGTATGCATATATATTACTTATCACAAGTATGTTTTGTGTCAATTTCTATTAATATAAATATTTTCCAGATTCGAGTACATTTATAAAGTACTCGCTACTATTATAGGTCGCGGCTTGCGGTAAAGCGTTCGTTGTTGTAATCCTTCCGTTTCAAGACTTCTCGACCGATCGATACTACTACACTTACTAAGGTGAGTTCATAGCCCCTTTTCTTATATACTTTGTTACAAATTACGGGGTGAGAATAACATGCGTGGAATACAATCATTTAAAACTTTTAGTATGCTATCCGAGAACCGTATGCTTCCCCAGATTATACATTTACTTATTGCATTAGTACCTTAGTCAAAAAGCCCCTACATCATGAACCGTTAATTCATATTTTGCAAGCGCGAATGTTGTGGATGGATCCATCGGGATTGAAAATCCCAATCCCAATTACCTTGACGCACTTACATTTGATTACCTAAGTATTTTGACTAGATACTTACTAGTGATAAAACAGTTATGTTAAAGCTTCGGTGTCGTGAGCTATTGGAATAAATAAATATAAATGATTTTGTACGACGGTAGTAAATCATATCCTGTTGCTATTCTTATAAAATTAATGTTTGTATTTCACATCACTACTTATTAAACCTATGAATTTCACTCAGTTTTATGTTAACCTTTTACATGTTATTTCTCAGGTAATGCTAATACTTAGTTTTGTTTGGATGGGAGCCCGCAGGATATTTTCGCAAGTTGGAGATTTTTGTGTTATTTTTAAAGTTTGGTTTTAGTAAAAGCTCTCAGAATTTTATTATGTATTTTTGGTAACTATATGTTACAAAACCATATTTAAATAATAGATTTATCCGTTTATAAAACTCTCGGACCCTTTGTTATAAAGCTCTAATGTTTATGATGTAATGTATATGTCTTTATTACGTGAATTTGTATCACAAATATTTTATTGTTTCTTGTATCATGACGTGGCACCCCCATGTTGCCTACGTGTTCCTTGCGTAATTTTGGGGGTCTCACAGATTGGTATCAGAGCAGTGGTTATAGGGAACTGAGTCGTTTTCCAAACTTAGTCTATAACCGAAAGTTCAAAATATTTCATGTTTCTAAGTGTCAAACACAGAATCTGCCATTGTTGTTCGATATCTGCGAGAGTAACTCTCTAATCCTTATTATTTACTTTCAATTATCGTGGTAGTATTTCACTTCTTGATTACATTTTGATATATTACAATACCCTCATGACGATAATTACTCTATGTTTTCAAATCCTTTGTTCTTAATGAATTAACATTGGATATTATCTGTGGTTACATATGCCCTTACTTTATTACTTAAATTCTTGTTCTTGTAAACTTGATTTTGTTACAATAAGTTTAAATTTTTATGGCATTACATACTTGTATTCGGATCGCGTATGCTGTAGAATTTTTGTACTCACTTTCTGAGTACTATTGTTATTTCGTTTATGCGTGATATGACTGACCTCATATACTTGTTCGTTTTGAACCACCTATTTTTCTCGATTCATTGATTTACATGTTGTGTGTATTCTCGTGATACCATTGTTTGGGATTAAATAAGTGTTTCTTTCGATGAAACTTCCGATTTTCATTTTTACTACCGTACGTGTTACTTTCATTGTTTAACTCCTTTAAGAGATCTATTTAGATATCCATATTGCTTTCCGACCATTTGTGATTGGATGTCTTGAAAAATAGCCTATTGACCATTGTGTTGCTCAATGTGTCTCCGAAAAAGACTAAAGGACATCGTGTGAGTCTCACATTTCGAAACATTCCTTGAATCCGTGTTGAATAATATCGTGGGTTTTCATAGCCTTGATTGACCTTTACGTCATCGTTTTACACGACACTCGTATATCGATTAAATATTATTTCATTGACGATTCTACGTTTCGTCTTCGAATTACAATGTTCATTTGTACCTTAGAAACACCACTGTCATCTTGTAGTTCATATCCTATAAAATAATGTGGTGCTTGTTTGGAATACGATTTTACTCCTATAAACTTGTATCCTCCCCTTCATTAAACCTCCTCGCTCCGGGAGTGCAACTCGTTAATGCTTCATTTCTTTCTCGGTATGTTTTGTGTTTTTGGAAAATCACACCGCCAAGAGACCTTCCTACCTTGCATCTTGAAAATCAAAGTCATGGATGTCATGCGCCGTTTTGACTTCTTAGATTCTCGTTGTATTTCTAGAACCATATTTCGATGTTATGTTTCTTTTTACGCTCATTTATATGATCTATTTTTTATGGAATCCACAAGTCATGTATGTATATAAATTTTGGGTTGTTAGAAAATGTTGGTAAAATATATTAGATGACGTGAATTGGAACTGAGTTGTATCGAGTAATTTTGATGAAGTTTGATTAAATTTCAAGGTGTGTCGAAAGATATATTTTTGCAGAAAATTTAAAGGTAATTTAGCGGTGTTGAGAAAATATATTTTTTTATATAAACTTTATATTTAAAAATATGTTTCTACTTGTTGAGACGGTTATTTGGACATAAAATTCGAAACGTAACTCTTAAAAACGAGCAAATTGCGCTCATTTAAAATTTGTAAATTTAAGAATTAATTTTCTGCATATAAAGAAATTTAGTGCTGATGCAAAACTGCAGTGGGTAAAATCGTCATTTCTGGTCCGTTTCGGCCTTTGGCCGAAATACGAAAGTTGTCTGGAAGGTCGTTTTACTTTTACCATGTAGAAAACCAAGTCGAAAAACTAGTATAGACGGGTCAAAATTTATAAGTGAAACCTGCGTTTTTAAGGCAAAAAGTCATAGTTGATAGAATTCGATAATATGGTTTTAGGCGTTTTTGAGTTCCTTTGAGCTCGTGAAACATTAACGATTGGTATTATACAAATAACAAAAGTTGGGTACGTTTAAAAATGTCAAAAGATAGAAATTTTTGACCGAATTATACATATAATTATAATAAACTTATGAACTCGAATGTTTGGATAAAACCGATGGTGAACTAGTCTTGTCGAAAAAGTGTACATTTTTATGAGCTAACCCTAACGTTTTAAATCTCCAACCTTTCCAGAATCGGAAATTTCCGAATATAGAAACTTTCTAAAAATAGAAACTTTTCGGGTTAGTTGTATTATTTAAAAACCGATATTCTTTTTTTATATAAACATATTTATGTCGAATAATTTACGATGTACACACATATAGGTTCTCTTATCTTCAATATACATGACTTATTTGTCATTACATTTTATCTTTCTTTTCTACTGTCATACCAACGATTTGTATCGAGATTTGAAGTTTCTATCTTCACATCTTTCATCATCATTGATAACGCGTGTCTCATGACGATTTCGGCTAAATTTTTTTTCTAAACTCTATCATCTTTTAACCATTTCAATCGATCTTCTTGTTAATTACTCTTTACTACTCATTATAAATTTTCTGATATTGTTTTACGATTTATTTTCACAAATTGTTCTACTTTGGTCTTATAAATTAATTTTTGTAACATTAAAGTTGCTTATTATAAATATAGCAAATTACCTTATTTTCGAAAAGTTTCATAATTTTATTTTATCATTTTTTTTATTTTCATTTTTCAAACGGTATGAATTACTACCTCTGTCCCAAAATAATTGTCCACGTTTGACTTTTGAAGTCTTGTTTGTGCAACTTTGACCATAATTATATTTGGTGTGTTATATGATACTTGATGCAAATTATATGAATTAATAGAGTTTTAAATGTATTTTCATTTGATATATATTTTATCAAGTATTATGTTATACAAATAAACATTTTTACGGTCAAAATTTTAGAAAAAAAGACCGAAAAAGTCAAACGTGGACAATTATTTTGGGACGGAAGGTATATGTTTTTAATATATGACACGTAATACTAGTTTGACGAAAATTGAGCATCGCATTGCTAGCCCTAAATTTTGCATAGCTTGATAACCTATGTATAATTTAGAAGGAGTCATGCGAGACTGAATAGTAGTCACCTTAAATATTCTAACAAGAACAAACTTTGTACTCGTGTTTCTGAAAAAGTTAGATAAAATAAAATAAGGTGAAATAAAGTTTTGAAAGCTTTTACATATTATGCAAGTAACACCGTTCATGACATTGCATATGTTTCCTTATCTTTTCTTGAACGAATTACGAGTTTGCGAGTACATTTTCCTTTACTCAACGATCTTGTTCTACTTATTACTTCATTTTCTCTCATGATACAATTCTCCTTACCGCTCGTTTAATTACTGACTATTGATATCGTACTTGGAAGTTCTAGTGTTTCTATACTTATCTTTGACAACTTTCTTTGAGTAAATTTTGGTAGACCTTAGAAATGTCTTCGGACGCGAATAAAGATTTTTGACTAGACGTGAATCATGATTTCTTATATCCGTCATGATGTGTGTCAGACTCTTTAGCCTCAAAATTCGCTCGTGTAAACCATGTGTTGATTTCACTCTCTCATTGCTAGTGTTGTTAATTTCTCTGGAATTATTCACAAGTTACTTTTTAAGAATTTTCTTTGATTCGAAAATTTATTGTGTGGCTTTTCTCTTTCGATCGTGTATCGACCACCGAGAACTTAATAAGCCGATGTGGTGACACCAACCACACTCAATAATTAATGACTTGTTAAATCCTTGGTTTCTATTTGTCTCATCATCGACACATATATTTCATCGCATCATTTGAAGAATTCTTATGACATTTGCTTCGTTCCCCGTATACCATTGCTTATATATCATTTGTTTACTATTTTGTCACCTTTTGAAAACCAAATACGTCTCCTGTTTACCATTTGATGCATTAAACACCTTAATGGATTTCCATGGATTATTATAAATTTTTAAGAAAATTTTACATATTTTACCAAGCATTTAAATTACCAAAATAATCGTCTCAAGCTAAAATGTCGGATCTATAAATTTTCTTGGTAAAAAAAATTGACTTATGTTTAAAATGACAGCATGCATTACCTTTTGAACTATTTTAAATCTTCATCATATTTTAACTTCAAATTTAATGAAATTATCTTCTTAAACTTCTTTCCTATTAATGATTTAAATAATTTGGACAATAGATTATATTTTTTATCGTAAACAAAAGCTCGAGTTTCAATAAATATTTCATACAATCATCCTAAGATTTCTTAAGACAATCAAAATAACTTTTGAGCTTATTTTAATTATATATTGAACACCATTATTATCAAGAAAAAGACTTAGCGATTGTTTACCCACTAAATATACAATTTTGTCGTAATCCCTATATAACATAGTTAAAATTTTCCTTAATAGTAGTTTTGATCTCAAATCACCAAACACCTTGATAAAAAAATATAACTATATCGCCACCATTTTGAAAGCGGTATAACATTTTAACACCATAATTGTAGGAACCTTACATTTTTGTAACCAAGAAGTACATAAGTCTAGTTTTAAATTAATAACAAATCTGGGACAGATAATTGTGGCAACCCGTATTTTTATTGTCTATGTGTAATTCATGTTTCGCCATCATTTTCTTAGTAAAGTGGATTATTGTGTTATACGGTTTGCGTGATTTGCGTGTCCTTGTTGATTATCAATTTTAATCCGTTTTAGCGCATCTTGTCCGTCTAAGCACTTATTGTTTTTATTCTACCTTTAAAAATCCTCTCGTATTTAAGACCAGTGTAAAGCAAAGTATCCCTATATGTTCACTTCTTTTCCCGTCTCTAGTTGAACTCTGAGGGACCAGAGTTCCTTTAGGGGGGTCGACTGTGAGAACTCGTACATTAAGATAACTAAATTATTTCCTTTTACTCGTACTTCTCGATTTTAATAATATTTTACCTTTTATTTACCTTAACATATGTAAATCCTGAGATTTCGAGAATTTTAATTAAATTATATTTTAATTATTTTTCTATCAATTTAAAATAATTTATTTGGATTTATGGAAATTTACTATATTTTTCCATATTTATTTAAACAAGGATATTGATTAAAAGCCCTCACGAAGTTTTATATATCAAGTTATCCGTTTTATCAATCGAGAAGTCTACGAACGCCACAGTTTAGCTCTAAGTATCTTTATTTCCATATTTATTATTTTTGGCTTAATTTCCTATTTAATCAAAACGAGTCGAAAACATGTTTTTGTAACTTGTTATACCCTAAAGTTTAATTTCGGGCTCGAGTTTTAATAACATAAACATTTTGGTAAAAACTCGAGTCGAAACCCTTTTCCCCTTGCTTTAGTTGTGTCCCATAATCATCCCAACCAAACACCCCTTTATTTTCTTTTACTAGCTCCTACAATATTTTTTGCCAAACACCCCCTTAATACTTTTATCACTACTAAATACCTAAATATAACAATATCAGTAAAAAAAACTATATCTCTTTTCTTTCCCTTTTTGTTCGATGAGTCATCACCCCCAATTACCATTTTCTTTAAATCTTGCCTTAAGAACACAATCAAAAAATTAAAAATCAATCTTCTATCATCCTTAATCACAAAACCACCATCAATTTCAATACATACTCTTGATTTGAGAAAACACAAAATTTTCAAGGTTCATCAATGGAAGTCAAAATTCAGGTTTAAGCAATTAAAGGTGTTAGGAGGTTATAACAAGGGCTAAAAACGAATTTAGGTTATCAAGAATCAAGGCTTTCGAATTTAAGAACCCACATATGTTTGTATTTTTGATTTTGATCACTCGGAATACATTGTAAGAACCTCTTCTTTAATCTCTACTTATTATTTTTATTATTTGATTGCATACATGATTATTAGCAAGTTCTAGAATCCATAGATGTTAGTACATGTTAATATTTGTGAGCTTTGATTAGGTTTAGGATTAGATGTTAATGGAGATAGGTTAGTTAGTTGAAGTTGTGTTGATAAAATATGGCGAAAACAATGTTTAGAGGCGTTTTTGTAGTGTCTATTTTAGGACAGCAGGTTTAAATCTTATTTCGGCAAACTTAAACTTTTTCAAACTGAGTTTTTAAGGTTTTGGTTGAAAGGTGTCGTCATAAGGATCGTTTTGATATAAAGTTCACTTTCTAATTCCTTAAAATGAGAAAGTTATGACCGATTACTTTTTGGTTTTCATATAGTAAATTTCTGCACGTTTAAATTACTTGCTGTCCAGATTTTGAGTAAAGGTTTCTGCCAAGTTAAAGCGTCATATATTGAGTTTTTAAGGTCTTGTTTAATAGGCAATGTCCTTGTGATCGTTTTGATATAAAATTCGGGTTGTAACTCTTAAAAACGAATTATTTATGACCGATTTATGATTTGGTTTTTCATTAGTAATTTTCTGCATATATAAAAAAAACACTTGTTGTCCAGATTTTTTATTTACGTTTCGGTCAAGTTAATGTGTCGTGAACTGAGATTTTAAGGGTTGTAGTCGTGGGATTTGTCCCTGCGATCGTTTGAATATAAAATTCACCTTTTAACTCCTAAAAATGAATTAGTTATGGTCGATTTACTATTTAATTTTCATAAGGTAAATTTTCAGCACGTAACTAATTTGTCCAGAAATTTGAGTCACCTTGCGATAGCAATTATTTGACCATACTAAGGGCTTTTTTTAATTTTTCAAATCCTAGAACTAAGTAATTCGAGTCTACTTTCAAAAGCAAGTGGTTGTGAGTATTAAAAATAAATAAAAGTTAGTCAAAATGATTTTACAAGTTGGATTGTCAAACTGTCCGGAATTTCATTTGTAGTAAAACAGAAAGCTGAGTGGTCTAAACTTAATATTTTTCCACGAAATTCGAACCTTAGCTTATTAATAATGTGTGTGAGTTCCCTGATTTTTTCGTAAATTTAAGATTTTTCTAAGTGGGTCAAAAGAATAGAGACATTTGGTATGTTACTGCAGGTCCAATTTCGGGTACCTTTTATCAAATAAAAATTGTAAAAATGGGTTTTACTTGTCTTAAGCTTTTGGGAAAATTTTGGGGAATTAGCCATTCATGGAGGGACCTGAATTTCGAATTCGGTGAATTTTAGAGGTCGTTTGATATTTTATTTAGGAAGCCGTGTGAGAGCTCAGGAAGTGGTAGATTTTCAAAAATTTATACAATAAGTTAAAACTTAAAAATTTTAGGATGGATTCTTGAAGTATGCATATATATTACTTATCACAAGTATGTTTTGTGTCAATTTCTAGTAATGTAAATATTTTTCGGGTTCAAGTACATTTATAAAGTACTCGTTACTATTATAGGTCGCGGCTTGCGGTAAAGCGTTCGTTGTTGTAATCCTTCCGTTTCAAGACTTCTCGACCGATCGATACTACTACACTTACTAAGGTGAGTTCATAGTCCTTTTTCTTATATACTTTGTTACAAATTACGGGGTGAGAATAACATGCGTGGAATAAAATCATTTAAAACTTTTAGTATGCTATCCGAGAACCGTATGCTTCCCCAGATTATACATTTACTTATTGCATTAGTACCTGAGTCAAAAATCCCCTACATCATGGACCGTTAATTCATATTTTGCAAGCGCGAATGTTGTGGATGGATCCATCGGGATTGACAATCCCCGTCCCGATTACCTTGACGCACTTACATTTGATTACCTAATGTTGAAGCAAATTTCTGGAGATGCTTCTTCAGCCCTTATCCTTCGGGTATCTTAAGGCTACTCCTTCTAATGAAGCTTAGGCTTGCTCCCTCAGAGTATCTTGTAGCTAATCCTTCTTGTGAATCCCTAGCTTCCTCCTTCAGAGTTCCTTAGTCTAGCCCTCAGTTCCTTAGGCTGAAATAAGAAAGAACACCGTTAGCTCGCCTCGGGGTTTGAATCCGAGACCAACTCCAGCGTGAGAGTAAGTATGTGGTTCTAGTAAGTGATAATTATAGAGAGAGAGAGTAAGTAGTGAAGTGTGTGTGTGAACTTAACCTTTGTTCCTGGAGGAACATCTCCTTTTATACTACTTGGAGGTGGCTATAAGACACACGAATTGTGGAGTCAAGGTTGTCTTGTAGGAGCAGCACCTAAATAGCTGATGAGCACCAGGTCTGTCCTTCGTGGTCAGAGTTTTCCTCATGCTCCTTTAGTACTCGTCGTGGTCCAGGCGTATGTACCCTTCGTACATTATCGTACTATGTAGGCTAGGTGCAATCGTCCTTCCTCCGATGGAGGCTATGCTCTATGTGCGTAAGCCTAGTCCTTGCCTGGGTCTAGCCTTGCCTAGGTCTAACCTTATCTGGGGTTAGCATTGTCTGGGGCTAGCATTGTCTAGGGCTAGCATTATCTGGGGCTAGCATTATCTGGGGCTAGCATTGTCTAGGACTAGCATTGTCTAGGGCTAGCATTGTCTGGGGCTAGCATTGTCTGGGGCTAGCTCCTGCTATTGTCTCTGTACCTAGAGTGATCTTCATCACCCTAGCTACTCCAGTGAGCTATTCTGGCTTAAGATAGTTTTGCTCATAGAGCATTAGGGATTAGCTGTATTTGTCTCACCTTAAGCATGGTGTGAGACTATACCTCATCACCTAAGTATTTTTACTAGATACTTACTAGGGGTAAAACAGTTATGTTAAAGTTTCGGTGTCGTGAGCTATTGCAATAAATAAATTAAATGATTTTGTACGACGGTACTAAATCATATCCTGTTGCTATTCTTATAAAATTAATGTTTGTATTTCACATCACTACTTATTGTTGAGCCCTTTGATTGGATCTATATTCTGTTAAGAACTAGTATAGTAGTTTGTAAGCAAACTTAAACACTTTGAGAACTCTTACTCACCTAAATAAGTTACGCAAAATCTAACTTATAAAGCATAGAAGAACATAATTACTTTTAACTATTCGATTCTCTTCTTAATCGACTTGAATGAGGTACATGAATGTCATCGTACCTATGTTCCTTTTATAGAGTAAGGAACCCTAGAAACCTTAGAATATTCTATAAAGGTAAGTATATCACAAACGATATATTATCAATATTCTAACTATTAAGTATATCACATAAGATATACACTATCTATAACTATGACATATCTTATACAAAGATATATTCGTCCTAATAAATATAGCAGTACTTGTACTTAACACTAACAGTACTTGCTATGTATCGCGTTAACACTAACGGTACTTGCTAACACTAACAATACTTACACTTACACTAATAGTATTTGGTACTTTACAAATAATTCTCAACAATCTTCCCCTAAACAAGATTGACAACTTGTTTTCTTCTTGTTTCTATATGTACTGAATGTATTAGAATACATGTCTTCAGTCTTCTCTTCAAACTTGGATTGAACTTGGTAATTTGTACTTGTATCCAACTGAATGTAGCCAAACACTTTTATGCAGATCTTGATAAGATAACCATCAAGTCTCATGAATATCATCTTTGTCTTTAAATTATGATCTTCTTGTGTCTTGTGAACATTCATTTTGTTCTGCAGCAACAATAATTGTCTTCTTTGAGTTAAATCTTTGAACTCTTGATCATGAACTTCTGTCTTGATTTGATGAGACAAAACCTTCTAGGTATTCTTTCTTTGAAGTTAATACTCCTTTGCTTGAAGCTTCATACCTGAAATAAAATAGTCAACAACAAAAACTAATTTGTATTGGCTTCATGATTTTTAGCAAATCATCAGCTATCAATGGATTTGATTTATTCTTTACCAGTTAGCCGTACACTCTAGAATAGCCAATACTTTATTTATAAAGAATAAGGTGTACTGATAACCCTACAATTTTGGTAAACTATAAACCATCAACGGATTTGATAATGTCTTTACCTAGTACCACTTGTCTAGGACTAGCCAAATCTTTGTCTCGAAACATGGTGAGTTAGAACCATATAGTTTTTAGCAAACTACCAGCTGTCAACGGATTTGAGAAGTCTTTACCACAAATCGTTTGCTTATGGACTAGCCAGTTCTTATATGTGTTAGACATGGTGAACTGAGAACCATTTGTGAAGTGTGATTATAAATCAAACACTTAAGGCTCTTTCTCAGCTTCTTCCTCTTGCTCTAAATCCTTGAATTGTTGTTTAACCATTCTGATCAACTCCAAAGCACTAACAGACTCTTCTGAAACTTCTAATTGTTGCTCCAACATTCTTTCCAACAATCTTCTTCCAAAAGGATATATCTTCTCTTGAAGCATGTAATAGGTTATGTCATCTATATCCAATGTATGTATTCCACATGATCTATAATATCTCTAGTAAGTAGAAACCTGATTCTCAAAGTCCTTCAATATTCTTTGATCACAAGTATGCGGCTCATACATAAACTTCAGTTCATTCCTCAATAATGTGACTTCTGCTTGACCTTCACTTCCACCTCCAACAAATCTGTTGAGATCTTAAATGTCTTGTTTTTCAAGGATGTGTAGAATCTCTTCAAGTATTCTGAACATCCTGAATGTTCCATCTGACCTAGTGATTCCATGAATTTCTAATCCATCCTTCATAGCACTTGTCCATCTTATGATATCTGACTTCTTTTCAAAGATCTCTGTGTCAATGCACTGATCTTCAAAGTTCACTATCTTTAAGTGCTTTTTGCATCTTTCATCATCATCATCACTATCTTGTTCAGTAGACTTCACCTTTTTCTTAGCTTCTTGCTTCTCTTCTTCTTTGTTGATCTTTTCCTTTTAATACCTTTGGAGGTTCCTTCAAACTCTATTGAACCCTCCTCCAAATCAGTACGTATTGTTTCCTTAAGTACTGTTGACTGTGTATGTACTGCTTGTACATTTTAAGTCTTCTTGTTAGCATCTTGAGTTGTATTCCCCTCATCCATTCCTTGACTAATCTTTGCTCCCTTTGAAACTTCTATCACCCTTTTCTTCTTCCTAACATAGGTAGTCTTGATGGGTGGAGATGCTTCCTTTTGTCCAGCAGTACTTGCATCAAGCCTAGGGGTACTTCCAAATTGTCTTTGTTGTTGAAGATGCTTCCTTACATCTTCAATGGCTTGCTTGTCCTTTTCAGAACCAATCTCAACAAAATTCAACTTGGTCCTCTTGTGCTGTTCATACAAAGCCTTGATTTCTTCAAAAGTCTTTCTGACAAATTGAGCATGGGTAAAATGCTTGACTTTCTTGAGGTAGGACATCATTTGATTTCCGATTTGCATAGTGGTTGGAGGCTTAACCCTTTCTTTTCTTCTCTTTTCTACAAAGAATCTATGTTGCTCCCTCACTAAATCATCAATTAGTTTGTCTTTCTCCTCTTCATCATAAGCATCCCTTTCTTCAGCTAGCAATGACTCTACAAGAAGCTCACTTACTTTAAGTTCATCCTGTATTCTATCATACTCTTCAATGTTCCATTCTTGCTGTACTCTTTGGGCTTTAAGCATTTGTTGCTTTGCTTCAAGGTCTTCTTGTAGATTTTCTTCATGCATTTGTTCTTGTATTCTGAAAGCTAACTCTTTATCATGCTCCAGTTGGTTGAATCTATTCATGACTTTGCTAATGTCATCATCTGAATCACTTTCTTTTTTAGATTCAGATTGTAACATTTTCTTGCCCTTATCCTTTGGATTGATTTTAGGTAGTTTCTTCTTTAGCTTTGAAGATTTTCTCTCTTCATCTTCATTTGATTGCTGTTGAATGATAATACCTTTGATGGGTTGTGAAGCTTGAATCTTCTTTCCTTTAACTTTTTCTTTCTTAGAAAGAATTTATTGTTGTGCCTTTCTGCTTCTACTTGTCTTGCTTTTTCAGCTGAGCTCTTCTCCCTTAGATCAAGCAGTACTTGTGCTAAAGTCTAATCCTCTCCAAAAGGAGTTTGCCTTTCTGTAGAAGAATGTAGTGAAGGTTGTTCACCAGCGGTACTTGCAGTCGGCTTAGTTGGCTTAGCAGTACTTGGCTCTTCAACAGTGTTTACTTCACCAGTGTAAGACACACTTATTTCTTGAATCACCAAAGTATCTCTAGATACTTTTCATTCTTTTGAAGTTGTCTTCTCAATTTGTAACTCCTCAGTCTTGTCTGATCCATAACTCACTCTTGATCTTGATAATACTTGGAAAGACTGTTTCTTGTGAAACCAGAATTGCCTTTGAGGTGGAGTTGAAGACACAGGAAATTGAACATTGATTTCCTCTAGCTTCTCATAGAAACTACTCTAATTCACTTGTAGTTGTGGTGATTGAGGTTGTGGTTGTGGCAGAGTCACCAAAATCTCTTCCTTTGGTTCCTCATGAGCAGGTTGTGCTTTTTCTTGTTGAAGCTCAATGTTTGTAGGCTCCAAGCTATCTTTTTCCACAATAGTCTCTATGCCATTACCATCTTCAAAATTTCCAGTGACATCCTCAGCTTCAAAATTGATGTCATTTCCAGATACCCTAGTATGAATGTCAGAAGAAGGTTGTGGTTCTTCATAATTCCTCCCCTGTTTGGTTGCATTCAGTTGCCTTTTCTTGAGGTTCCTGAATCTTTGCTTCTTAAGAGCAGCTTTCTAAATTGATCTGTTCTGCCTCATCCAAGGAGATACCTTATTCCTTAGTCTGATTAAATTGGCCTCTAATTCAGAAATTCTCTTATCTTGAGCAAGTTTCTCCTTTTGCAATAAATGTACCTGTTTAGACAAGCTAGTGCACAAAGTAGTTAAATAGGCAACATCCACCACCTCTGTTGCTTGTGCTTGTGGTGAACCACTAGCAGTAATTAAAGCAGTAGGTGTGTGGATCATCTCATTTGAATTTGGTTGATTACCAATATTGTGAGAAGAAGATTGAGTATATTTAGAAGAATAGGGACTCTGGTGAGAAGGATTTTGCTGAGAAGCACTACCTGAGCTAGGTTCCTCACCTTCTTGGTTGGTAGTTTGGGCTAACATATTTGCAAATAAGGGTGTGACAGTTCCTGTAAAGGCATTGCCTTGTTTGGTCAAGAAAGAGAAAGTTCTCTTTGTAAATGTAGGAACATCTCATGTATTTGTCAACTCTAGTAGGTTAGGGATTTGGTCATTAACTAAAGTCTGAATGAATCTAGGATACATCAAAAAAAATTTAACTCCTTCCAAATTCCTAGTCATGCCTTCAAAAAATAATCGTGAAAAATTAAAAACTTTGTCATTTGCTAGACAAATACCATCTGATGCCAATATAGCAGGGATTTGATCAAAAGAAGTACCTTTGGAGCTCATACAGTGAATAATGACATGAAAAAGCCATTTCCATTGTGGTGAAAATAAAGCTTTAAAGAAAGTAAGACTTTCCCTACCACCCTGATAACCCATGGCTGCAAGGCCATCATGTATCTCTGTATTATTTAACATACGTAGTCCATTTTTATCATTTAGACTTAAACTAGCCCTTAGCAGTACCCCAGTCACATAAATATTCCTATTATTCACCCTAGACCTAATGCAAGGTTGATTATGACGAGTACCTAAGACAGAAGTATTCCAAAATTGTGTGACAATAGGAATAAAACAATAGGACTTACAGTAAGTGCAAAATGAATATGACTTCGAGATAAAAATCTAAGTATCTCATGGAAACCAAGAGAATCATCATTTTGAGCAAGGTTCGCAACTAGCTTGTGCTTAGAGATCACTTGTAAAGCAGCCATTAGTATTTTTGATGATCGAAAAAGTAAAGAGAAGATTATAGAATTAAGTGATAAGAATAAAAGATTAGGTGAATCAATTGTTTAATTGGAGTAAGTATTTATCTAAATAAAAAACCCAAGTGCGAAGAAACCGCCAAATTTACAAAAGAGACCCTCAACGGTACAACGGATATGTAGCGGTACATGGAACATACTCGGTACTTGGATTTGTGCTAGCGGTACTTGGATCCAAAAAGGTACCTCACACATTTGACCAGTTCATGCATTCCACTATCATTATATCCTCTTTTATCTTACACTCTATTCTCGAGTAAAAATGGAAATAAGAGAGATGAAGATGAAAAAAAGGAGAGAAGTAAAGAGGAGAGAAGTATGAAATAATTTTTTTTACTTTGTGTTCCTGAGTTGGAAAGAAAGGAGGGGCATATAACAAAAAAAAGCCTTAAAAATTACTTCACTCATTTACTCTCCAATTTGAGAAGAAGATCTGGAGAGTAAATTTGGTGTAATTTACTCTCATTTACTTCCCACTCCTCTCCTGAAAAATCTCAGGAACACAATATCTTTTTATTATCATCTCAAACCTTTCCTTTTCACTCCAAAATATAAACTCGGGAACAAAGTGTTATTCTATTAACCTGCAATCACATAAAAAACATAAAACAAACACTATACAATAAAAATTAGCATAAAAATTGTACAACTATTACATCCCATTAACATATGCAGCGGTTTATTGGTTGGGGATACCAATATGTGTTACCAAGAATTCAAATCTCTTTGCATCAAATGCCTTGGTCAAAAAATCAACTACATTGTTATCTGTATGAATTTTCAAGACTTGAATAAGCTTTTTGTCATAGGCATCTCTTATGAAGTGATGTCTTATCTCAATATGCTTGGTTTGGAGTGAAAGACTAGATTCTTGACAATGCAAATAGTACTTTCATTTTCAATGTAAATCTTGGTGTTCATGAAGTTGAACCCATAGTCTAACAACTGATTTTGAATCCAAAGTACTTGTCCACAGCAATGAGCAGCAGCTACATATTCAGCTTCAGTTGTAGAAGTAGCAACAACGGTTTGCTTCTTACACTGCCATGATATGAGTCTTCTGCCTAGGAATTAACAACCTCATGTTGTGGATTTCCTATCATGATTAGTTCCAGCATAATCATTATCTGAGTAAGCTTCCAAATCAAATGTTGAGTCTCTAGGATACCATAATCTTAAATTAGGTTGACTTTTAAGATACTTAAAAATCCTTTTCACATCATGTAGATGTGACACCTTTGGATTGACTTGGAACCTTGAACAGGCACACACAACAAACATAATATCTGGTCTTGAAGTAGTAAGATACATCAATGAACCAATCATTGACCTATATATGTGAATATCAACATTTTCACCATGTTCATCTTTTGACAAAGATTTCTTAGCTTCAAAAGGTGTGCTTGTACTCCTTGTATCCATACATGAAAATTTCATCAAGATTTCAGCAACATATTTATCTTGGCTGATAAATATTCCATCCTTTCTCTGTTTGACTTGTAGTCCTATAAAGAAAGTAAGTTCTCCCATAGAACTCATCTGAAATATTCCTTTCATCAAAGCCTCAAACTATTTACACCATGATTTCTTGGTTGAACCAAAAATAATGTCATCAATATAGACTTGTACTAGAATAATATCCTTAGAATTATTTTTGATGAATAGAGTTTTGTCAATGGTTCTTCTCCTATATCCATGTTCTAACAAAAAAGTGGATAAAGTTGCATACCAAGCCCTTAGAGCTTGATGTAAACCATAAAGTGCTTTGATAACCTTATAGACTCTGTTGGGGAATTTAGGATCTACAAAACCTGGAGGTTGTGAAACATATACCTCCTCTAAAATAGTACCATAAAGAAAGGCACTTTTCACATCCATCTGATAGACTATAAAACCCATATATGATGCAAATGCCAAAAATAACCTAATGGCTTCTATTCTTGCCACTGGTGCAAAAACCTCATCATAGTTTATCCCTTCTTCCTGTTTATAGCCTTGAGCAACAAGCCTTTCCTTGTTCCTCACAACAACTCCTCTTTCATCCTTCTTATTTCTGAAAACCCATCTAGTACAAATAAATCTTTTACCTGAGGGAAGATCCACAAGAATCCAAACCTTTTGTAGTTCAAATTGCGTTAATTCTTCTTGCATGGAATCTACCCAACTTTCTTCATCAAGAGCTTGAGAAATGTTCTTAGGCTCTACTTGTGATAAAAAACAAGCAAACAAACAATGCTGAGAATCTTATGATTTGTTCTCTGCTGTTGTTTGACATAACTCACAAGTGCACGAGTTTCAGTATTGGCTTGAAGTTGTCTTCTGGTTTGCATAGCAGACTTAGGATTTCCAATAATTTGAGCAGTAGGATGGTTGTTGTTGACTTTATGAGTGGGAATAGAACTGACCGAAGTTTCAGTTTCCAAATTATTGAAATCGATTACTGCACCCTGCTCATCATAGGAAGCTTTAGAGAATATTCCTTCATTTGGACTAGCATAAGCATCTTCATCGTCCATAGGTTGTAGAATATCCTCTATTGAATCAATAGACTTTGCAGAATTTGACTTAGCAGTACTTGCAGATGAGGTACCGCTAGGTGTAATATGTACTGCTGAGTGTTTTGATTTCCAAGATTCTTCTCCTGAATGCTTACTAGCAGATGTAGCATTCTTTTCTTGATCTTGAAGCCTCTTAAGCTCTTGGGAGGCTTGATCATCAGCTGATGGCATTGTTTGCTGCTAGGGAGTAGCATTCATAGGAGAAACATTAGGCATACTTGGTACATAGATGTGAACATCATCATCCTGAGAATTTGATGAAGAAGGTTCTCCTTGAGTACCTAACTTTGTTGTACCAATCTCCTCACCTGCATTGTTAGTTTGACAATCATTTTGCACAAAATAGTAATCCATGAAGTTAGTTAGATAATCCAAATCAAACATCCAAGCATAACCTATTCATGGGACATTCGGTTTATTCTCTAAGAAATTAACATGGGCATTTTGTTCAACCTTCTTAGATGCCAAGTTATAAACCCAATATGCTTTACTTTGTAATGAATATCCTACAAGATATCCTGGATCAGATTTTCCATCAAACTTCCCCAAATGATCAAGAGTATTTAAAATATACACATGACATCCAAAATGTCTTAAATGGCTTATGGTTGGCTTAATACTAGTCAAAAGTTCATAAGGTGTCTTGTTTTGAGGCTTGGTCACTAAGACTCTATTTAACACATAACATGCAGTATTGATTTCTTCTGCCCAAAATGTATTTGGCAAAAGAGAATCAGCTAGCATATTTCTAGCAGCCTCAATTAATGTCCTATTTTTCCTTTTAGCTACTCCATTTTGTTGTAGAGTCCTAGGATTACTAAATTGTCTCTTGATGCCTTTAGACCTACAGAATTCATCAAATTCAGCATTCTTGAATTCTGTCCTATTAATATTCCTAATGATTAAGACTTGTTTAGTGAACTGCTTTTCAACTAAAGTGATAAAATCCTTACATAATCCATTGGTTTCACTCTTAAGTTCTAAAACGAAAACCCAACTGAATCTACTATAATCATCAGTTATAACTAGGCAAAAGGTCTTATGACTAATACTCCTAACATAAACTGGACCAATCAAATCCATATGCAAAAGTTGCAAAGGATTAGGTACATAATTGACAGTCTTTGTCTTATAAGAGGCTCTATGTTGTTTACCTTTTTGACAAGCAGTACATGTGAAATCATTCTGAAAAGATTTGTTAGGTAACCCTCTAAATAATTTTTTATTCACCAATCTATTAAGATTCTTGAAATTCACATGACCTAACCTCCTATGCCATACATTAGACTCGTCATTAGAAGCCTTAGCCAACAGACATGTAATACCACCTGTTGGAGTAATAGTATGAAGATTAAAGGTGTACATGTTTTCTTGCCTGGGTACCTTGAGTAGTTAATAGGTTTGTAAACACTTATCCTTTTGCTACTAAAATCAAGGAAAAACAAGACCTAATCATGTGTTTTATATCGTAAAAGTCGGAATTACGCGTGGTTTTGTGTTTTTGTGTTTAAATAGGTACAAATGATCAAAAGAAGAGAAAACACGGGATTTCACGGTCAAAAGTTGAAGAAAAGTCCAAAAAGAGACAAAGACGAAGTCAAAGACCAAAAGTGTGCCCAAGTTCACGTAAACCGACACGATTTTGAAGAAATGATCAAGGAAGCCGAAATCGAGCTCGACTTTAGCGGATTTAATCCTCTTGAAGATTTTTGGGCTTAGTGGGCCCCACATTTACTTAATGGCCCCACAAGCCCATTTAACAAATTTGCCAATATGATGGATAAAAGGCCACTGATTAAGGCCCATAAAAACCAAAAGCCCGATTATTCGCATAACATGGGACGGTTTGAAAAGCCTTAAGACAAACAAAAGACGGATTGGAAGATTTGTTGGGCCACAAGCCCATTTTGGGTTAAGCAAAATGAAAACGGATGAAATTTATTTGCTTGGTCAAATGGGATAACAGTCAACAATCCCTCCTACACCTCACCTCTAACAAACGCAACCCCTATTTATTTACCCCACTTGTAACTTTACTTCACCCCACCCATTATTATTATTAAACGATATTTATTAAACCTCCTCACCCCATTTTCGATATTTACTATGTGAAACACGTTCACATTTTTCTTTCTTCTCTCCCAATTTTTTTTAACACAGTCACCACCATCTCAAAAACCCTAATTACCCTAAACAAAATTAACCCAATGTAAATTAGGGCTTTTACCCTTATTGTTTAATTCACATCAAAGGGAAATAAATCCCCCTATTTTCGCAGCAAAACACCCACAAAGTGGTCCTCAATCCATTCCGACGTGGCACAAATCCTCCAATCATTCTACACCACCCTGGCAATCCGTGACTCATGGTTGATCTCAACCGTTTGATCAAAAGAATGAAGAAAGAGAAACAAAAGAGCGGCCATGATTTGTTTGCTTGGGCACCAAGGAGAACCAAGAAGGTTTTGAGGGTTTTCCCTATAACCCCCCCCCCCCCCCCCCCTTTTTCACATGTAATAGCACTTTTCTTTATTTTTAATTTTTCAGTAAATTAGATTTAGGATTTAATCTTGTATTTTTTTTATTTTCAGTTAATGTAATTTCTTTTTAATTAATGAAAAGTTCATTTTTAATTAATTAGTCTCATTTAATTTTCTTGAAAATTTAATTAATCTACTTCTTTTAATCTGTGTTTCATATCACTGTTCTTATTGGTTTTATATTATTTTTATTCTGCCTTAAAATTTCTATTGCTACTGTTCGTCGCATGTATTTATAATATATATATAAAAAAAAGATAAAGAAAGTGTGGAAGTAAATTTCCCCCTACTGGGAAAATAAGAAAAAGGTTACTGTTCATATATTTCTGTTTGGAGTGTTGGTTTGAGATGATGAATGATGGTGTTTGCTTCGGGTCATAAGGAGGCACAGCGCCTACCTTCATCACAACGGATCGACAAAAGGTTTGATTCTCTTTTTATTTAATTGTTATGTTTTTATTTAGTTTAAGGTTGAATCTGCACTGTTTGAATCTGCTTACTTTTTATGCTTATTTGGTATTTAGTTTTTTTGGATTTTTTATTTGTTTGGATCTGCTCAGTGGAAGTTTTTAGTTTTAAGAGTTAAGCTGTTTTAATCTGCTTAGTATTATTTAGCTAATAGATATTTGGTTTTGGTATTTAGTTGCTATGCTATCTGCTTTTGATTTGTTTGGTTTTCGAGTGGTTTGGATCTGCTTATTCTTTTGTCTCATCTTTTTATTTGCATAATCTGCTTATTTAGTTTAAGTATATTATTTGGTTTGCTTATTTTTTAGACTCTATTGCTTATCTGTTTGTCGACTTATTTGGTATTTGTAATATTTGCTTATTGCTCTTACCTGCTTACCTGCATAGCTATTTCAGCTTTTGTTATTTTGTTTGTTACTTTGTTTAAAATCTCAAACTCAATTAGTCTGAGATTTATCTGTCCAAAAAAAATTTTAAATAGCAAAAAAGGGGTCTGCTGGGGATCGTACCCTCGACCTCTCGCATCACAGCCCTAAGCCGCAACCAGTTGGTCTAGTGTTACTTTTGTGTCTACTTTCGCAACATTAAATTAATATAGGATTTAAACTTTGTCTGCCAGTTTAATTTAGTTAAATACACATTTTTAGTTTATTTTCATTTTAATTAAAAGCTTTATATTATTCTACTTTTTATTCAGTTTTGTTTTAAAAAAAATATAAAAAGATAAAAAAATAAAAAATATTTTATTTAAAATTGTTTCAAAATTTAGTTTAAATTTTTATTAGTTTTAAAATTAGTTTTATTAAGTTTTCATTTAAAGATTTTTAAAAGTCATTTAAAAGTTTTTAGTTTTATTTTTAAAATAGCTTTCACATTAGTTTTTAAATTGAGTTTTTAAATTTAGTTTCAAATTTACTTTTATTTCAAAATAGTTTTTATTTAAAAGTTTTTATTTAAATTAGTTTAATTTTTTTAAATAGATCAAGTAGTGTTTTTATTTAAAACTCTTTAGTTTAAAATTAGATTTTAATTAAAATAGCTTTTAATTAATTAGTAGTTTTACTTAGATTTAAAATACCAAGTTACGTTTACCAAAAACAAAGTAAGTCGAAACGTTAATCGGTAATCAAATTCGAGTCGATCCGTGGAAAAACGAACTATAATTGCTTTAATTTGGATTAACAAAATCTAAATTTCAAATGGCGCCGCTGCCGCTTCGCTCGTACGATTGACGATTTTTCGTGAAGACGTTTGGATTTTGGGATCCGTTCGCTTTGAACGTTAATTTTCTTGCACAAAAAATAAAAAATACAAAAAAAATCAAAAACTTTAAATACAAAAAATTAAAAATCAACAAAAGCAATTTCTTTCCTAAGAATTGCACCAAAAAAAATATTAAAAAATCAAAAGTAATACTTTTTCCTAAAAGTATTACACCAAAAATATTACGTATTAGTGTTATTTTTCTTAATTCGATTTCTTTCGATTTTTCTTGTGAATATATATTTTTCTAAAAAATACAAAAAGATTTTTCTTTTATTATAATATATTACGTAGCATAATAATTATTGTTATTTCGATTTCTTTCGACACTACCATGGATAATCGTCCGATTTGGGAAATATTGCAAGAAGAGCGTTATAAGATTATGTCCGAGGAGTGTACGACTTGTGGTGGACCTCATGCTTATTTTAATTGTGACAAAACTTATGAGGAGGTTTATAATAATGAGGAAAGTATGTGTTATGATACTAATACTTATTTTGGCTCCCCTAGTTTTCCTACAACTAGTGATCCACCACAATATGATCAACGGTTTTATGGGGAATTTCAAAATCAAGGGTTTTCAAATAATGAAGGTTTTCCAAATGAAGGCAATTTTCAAAACAATAATCAAGGGAGTATTTCACAAACTCAAATGGACTTGGTTCTACAAAAATTGACCGAACATGAGAAAATCATGGAAGAAATGCAAGAATCTACTAGACAAATGCAAGAGTCCATCGATAGGAAATTCATGCTCATTTTAGAAACCTATCAAGATCAATTTGATATTGAGCCGTCTTTGAGAGTTGATATTGAGGCTAACACCACTACTAGTAGTGATGTTCCCACTGTGGATCCTTCCATCTCTCCGCCAATAAAGGAGAGACAAGGCCCGGAGATTATCATGAGTTTTACTCACCCTCCAGTGTTGACACCCACGGATACTATTAGCTCACCTATTGAGGAAATTCCCGAGATTATTCTTGAGCCTCCTTTACCCATTGATGACCCTATTTCTTTTATGACTCCTTCACCTACTCCTTCAAATGACTTTATGCTTTCTTCAAATCCTCTTAGCGAGACATGTTTTGATAAACCAATTTTTGAGGAGTGTGAGTGCATAGAAGAAGAACCCATAAGTTGTCCTACACCTAAGGAGTTTGTAGATAGGGATGAGTTATCTTGTGATTCCGACTACATTTTTAATTATTCCTCGGGATCGGATGAGGATGATTCTCCTATTTTACCACAACCGACTTTTGAAAACCATGATACTAATGATTTATCGGTTTCCTTACTCCTTAGTGATGACTTTTATACCCCGAGTATTGAGAAATTCCATCACGAGGATGCTTTTTATGATCCCGTGTTATTGGATTTCTCGCATGAGCTTAATTGCGATCATGGTATTGATGAAAAGGCAAATGGAGTTTTAAAACTTGATATTGATATTGATTTTGAGAACTCGGATTTTGATAAATTCACATTTGCCTCTTGGCCAATTACTTTTGATTCTACCATCGATTCTCATCCAATTCTCGAGGAGTTACCTAATCAACACTCCTCTAATGAAAATTACGTTTACCACATTCGTGAGGATTTAACTTATCAACAAATCCCACAAATGAATGATGGTTTCGTACTTGATCATGATCTCTTCGAGAGAATTTCTAAAATCCTCAATGAGGGGAACGATAAACCTTTGTTTGACAAGCCTATCGATGATGAAGAAATCAAAGAGATTCACGTTCATGAGGATGAATGCTTTGACCCGGGAGGTGACATTGACCATTCTATGATTAATACCTTTACGGCTTTGCCAAATAGTGACCATCCATTGTCTTTGGGGGATGACAATTTGTCTCCTTTACCCACCCCACCTCCCGTGGATCACGACCTCACATAATTTTCGTATGTTGAGAGGACCTTTCTACATTTCATGACTTATCCTCCCGCCTCTCAATTATTATGTTCCTCCGGGACCGAGGATAAGATTTTTGATCCCGGTATTACATTAGAGGCTTCCCCATGGACTATATAATTCGGGGTCGAGTCAGGCTCGTGACTCGGTTAACAAAAACAAGCGCTTCTCGGGAGGCAACCCGATGATCTATTTTTCTATCTATTTTCTAGAATAAGTGTAGGGGGAGCCGTGTAGGTTGTTTGTTTTGTGTGTTGTGATTGTGCAGGGACATGTGCTTAATGATCCACTTTTGGTACTTTTGACGAGGCATGTGTTCCCGTGTTTCCCGTGTACCCGGTTCCTTCGATAAGTTTTTGCTATTGTGATTCAATCTTGTATAAAAATAATACGAATAAATGTAATCACTTTAGTTGTCCTTTCCTTAGCTCGATTTTAAACAACGTATTCCATGTCCTAAGTGTAGGGGAGTTTATTCTCCCACATGCTTAAACATTGAGGACAATGTTTATATTAAGTGTAGGGGGGATTTCTATCGAAATTTTAGTGGCCTTTTCCATTAATTTGACCCCATTTAACCGGAAAATTTAAAATTTTTTCAACGTTTTTCAAAATTTTGATCTATTTTGGCCTAGTAGTATTTTTATTTATTTTCCTTTTATCATCGCATCGTATTTATATTTTTCCATTTCAAGAATAAAGTCAATTAATAAATAAGTAAACAAAATGGTTTTAACAAGTTTAGATATGTTTGATATATTAGGCCCATCGTGAATATTTTGACTCAACCCGAGTTTACTTATCCAAGTTTACTATAGCTAGTCTCCTTAACCATATGAACCTTAATTGGTTTATTAGGCTAAGCATCCACGAGTCTCATTACTTGAGATTTTAAATTGTGGAGAACGAGAGATGATAGAGTTAATTATAAGTTTGGTATTCTTTCATTAACTTATGTGAGTTAGTTATGAACTTTTTCTCCCATCACTAGTAAATAAATAAATACAATAAGTAAGGTCGTACGATTTGAAAAATTACTTAGCTTCTAGCCCAAGGTCGTTTAAAAGTTGCTCGGGATTAATTAGAGTTCATAGCCAAGGCATAACTTATTGAAGCGGGACGCGAAGATTGGCATATCCAAAAAGGCCCTAACAAGGCATGAGGATACCCGAGTCCAAAAAGGCCCTCACAAGACATGAGGATTCACTTTTTTTTCTAAAGATCCTAAGAGATTGTGAAGATCATTAATCCAAATCAATATGATGGATCAAGACACACGATGAGAAGCAATTACTCCCCTAAAGATCATGGAGAAGTCTATCCAAAAAGACCCTAACAAGGTATGAGGATAAATAGATCCAAGTTCGAAAAGGAGGCGGATCGTTGTATATCAAAATCCTAAATAAAGAAGAGGATAAATGAAGAAGTCGTGGTCAACATTTGAAGCATCTTTCACTCCTAATGAAGATGTATCCCAAAATGAAGAGAAGACCATAATTTCAAGATCGTCTCTCAAGATTTGAAGTTTGAAGTACAAGCCAAATATCGGTCTGAGAAAGGTCTCAAATAGTGAAACGAGTTATGCCAAGATATGAACTTTATGAGGTTTCGATAAGCCGTTTTAAAAGATTTTGTCCTTTAGCTAACTATTGATTAAATCGTCCCACTTTATTTTCGGCCTTAATAAGTTATCAAAATAAGTCAAAAATGCATCCTCGTGATCATTCAAGACAAAAATAAAATACAAGAGATACACCGTAGGAATTAGGGGGTATAAGTGATTAATTAAACCACATGAGTAAGTGTTAGTTGTGCTAACTTGTAGTTTCAATGATCTCGTTTTTAAGCTTGGTATGGGGAACGTGAAACTTGAGGGTGATTAATATTCATGACACCAAAGCCCTAATTCAAGTCTTAGATTTCTTTACGCGTTTCTTCCATCGAATAATTTCCAAGATAAAAAATTATTATAACTTTTGTTTCCTTTAAAGTTTTTATCTTATCGTCGTAGTAGTAGTAGTAATAGTAATAAAGGCCATGATGGGTTAATAATGAGAAAAATGTAACTTTATGCTTTACAACTATGCATTGCATGGGGTCATTGCAATGGTCAAGTGTAGGGGATTTAATAAGTGTGTAAATACTTATCCTTTTGCCACTAAAATCAAGGAAAAACAAGACCTAATCATGTGTTTTATATCATAAAAGTTGGAATTACGCGTGGTTTTGTGTTTTGTGTTTAAATAGGTACAAATGATCAAAAGAAGAGAAAACACGGGATTTCACGGTCAAAAGTTGAAGAAAAGTCCAAAAAGAGACAAAGACGAAGTCAAAGACCAAAAGTGTGCCCAAGTTCACGTAAACCGACACGATTTTGAAGAAATGATCAAGGAAGCCGAAATCGAGCTCGACTTTAGCGGAGCCAATATGATGGATAAAAGGCCACGGATTAAGGCCCATAAAAACCAAAAGCCCAATTATTCGCATAACATGGGACGGTTTGAAAAGCCTTAAGACAAACAAAAGACGGATTGGAAGATTTGTTGGGCCACAAGCCCATTTTGGGTTAAGCAAAATGAAAACGGATGAAATTTATTTGCTTGGTCAAATGGGATAACAGTCAACAATCCCTCCTACACCTCACCTCTATATAAACGCAACCCCTATTTATTTACCCCACGTGTAACTTTACTTCACCCCACCCATTATTATTATTAAACGATATTTATTAAACCTCCTCACCCCATTTTCGATATTTACTATGTGAAACACATTCACTGTTTTCTTTCTTCTCTCCCAATTTTTTTAACACGGTCACCACCATCTCAAAAACCCTAATTACCCTAAACAAAATTAACCCAATGTAAATTAGGGCTTTTACCCTTATTGTTTAATTCACACCAAAGGGAAATAAATCCCCCTATTTTCGCAGCAAAACACCCACAAAGTGGTCCTCAATCCATTCCGACGTGGCACAAATCCTCCAATCATTCTACACCACCCTGGCAATCCATGACTCATGGTTGATCTCAACCGTTTGATCAAAAGAATGAAGAAAGAGAAACAAAAGAGCGGCCATGATTTGTTTGCTTGGGCACCAAGGAGAACCAAGAAGGTTTTGAGGGGTTTCCCTATAAAACCCCCCCTTTTTCACATGTAATAACACTTTTCTTTATTTTTAATTTTTCAGTAAATTAGATTTAGGATTTAATCTTGTATTTTTTTTTATTTTCAGTTAATGTAATTTCTTTTTAGTTAATGAAAAGTTCATATTTAATTAATTAATCTCATTTAATTTTCTTGCAAATTTAATTAATCTGCTTCTTTTAATCTGCGTTTCATATCACTGTTCTTATTGGTTTTATATTATTTTTTATTCTGCCTTAAAATTTCTATTGCTACTGTTCGTCGCATGTATTTATAATATATATAATAAAAAAAGATAAAGAAAGTGTGGAAGTAAATTTTCCCCTACTGGGAAAATAAGAAAAAGGTTACTATTCATATATTTCTGTTTGGATCGAGTGTTGGTTTGAGATGATGAATGATGGTGTTTGCTTCAGATCATAAGGAGGCACAACACCTACCTTCATCACAACGGATCGACAAAAGGTTTGATTCTCTTTTTATTTAATTTTAAGTTTTTATTTAGTTTAAGGTTGAATCTGCACTGTTTGAATCTGCTTACTTTTTATGCTTATTTGGTATTTAGTTTTTTTTGGATTTTTTATTTGTTTGGATCTGCTCAGTGGAAGTTTTTAGTTTTAAGAGTTAAGCTGTTTTAATCTGCTTAGTATTATTCAGCTAATAGATATATGGTTTTGGTATTTAGTTGCTATGCTATCTGCTTTTGATTTGTTTGGTTTTCGAGTGGTTTGGATCTGCTTATTCTTTTGTCTCAGCTTTTTACTTGCATAATCTGCTTATTTAGTTTTAGTATATTATTTGGTTTGCTTATTTTTTAGACTCTATTGCTTATCTGTTTGTCGGCTTATTTGGTATTTGTAATATTTGCTTATTGCTCTTACCTGCATAGCTATTTCAGCTTTTGTTATTTTGTTTGTTACTTTGTTTAAAATCTCAAACTCAATTAGTCTGAGATTTATCTGTCCAAAAAAAATTTTAAATAGCAAAAAAAGGGGTCTGCTGGGGATCGTACCCTCGACCTCTCGCATCACAGCCCTAAGCCGCAACCAGTTGGTCTAGTGTTACTTTTGTGTCTACTTTCGCAACATTAAATTAATATAGGATTTAAACTTTGTCTGCCAGTTTAGTTTAGTTAAATACACATTTTTAGTTTATTTTCATTTTAATTAAAAGCTTTATATTATTCTACTTTTTATTCAGTTTTGTTTTAAAAAAAATATAAAAAGATAAAAAAATAAAAAATATTTTATTTAAAATTGTTTCAAAATTTATTTTAAATTTTTATTAGTTTTAAAATTAGTTTTATTAAGTTTTCATTTAAAGATTTTTAAAAGTCATTTAAAAGTTTTTAGTTTTATTTTTAGAATAGCTTTCACATTAGTTTTTAAATTGAGTTTTTAAATTTAGTTTCAAATTTACTTTTATTTTAAAATAGTTTTTATTTAAATTAGTTTAATTTTTTTAAATAGATCAAGTAGTGTTTTTATTTAAAAGTCTTTAGTTTAAAATTAGATTTTAATTAAAATAGCTTTTAATTAATTAGTAGTTTTACTTAGATTTAAAATACCAAGTTACGTTTACCAAAAACAGAGTAAGTCGAAACGTTAATCGGTAATCAAATTCGAGTCGATCCGTGGAAAAACGAACTATAATTGCTTTAATTTGGATTAACAAAATCTAAATTTCAGTAGTACTTGAGATTCTTTAGGCATCTCAAAGTCTTTGGAGAGTACCAAGCACTCTGTATCTGTAAAAAGCACCTTGTTCTTTTTATCACACATTTGTGATTCAGAAAAGAGATTGAATTCATTCAATTCTTTTACAAAGAACACATCTTCAAATTCCAACTTCCCTGTATTATTTTTCCCTTTGCCAGTAATTCTACCTTTGCTACCTCCAAAGGATACTGGTCCACCTCTGAATTCTTCAAATTCAGCAAGGAAATATTTATTCCCTGTCATGAGTCTTGAGCATCCAATATCTATAATACCTTTATCTTTCAATTCATCAATTAGATGCCCCTGCACATACACAAAACTTATTAGTTTTTAACAGGGACCCAAGCCACATTTGGCTCGGATCTTGTGGGACCTACATACTTAAGTGTTTGATAGGTATTTTTTCTAGTAAGACTACACACACTCTTATATTTCATGGTTTCAGTTAAATAATCAAAGACATAATTGAGTTTGTTGTCCTTGAAACCTTTTGGCTTAAGTATTGTTTTAGCAGTACTTGCTTGAACACATGGTTTTTCACCTTTAGGAACCCACATTTGCACTAGTTTGTTATTAGACTTACTTCTAGATGTTATAGCTTTCTTAACTACATTCTTAGAAGTCTTGTGTGACTTTGGTTTGACAGACTTTTGACCAGCGGTACTTGAGTTTGGTCTAGCAGTACTTGCAGTTCTAGACTTGTCGGTACTTGGTTTACCAGACTTCAAAGGTACTAGACCTTGTTTCATGAGTACTGCCCTTGGAACAAAGTTCTTGGTAGTGATATTTGTAACCTTACAAGGTTCAGATACCCTTTTAGCATGATCAAACTTAGGTTTGTCATATTTTGATCCCATTTGCCTATTAACCTGTCCATTTTTCTTTGTGATTTTTTGTGCAGCCTTCTTACAATTTTATCTTCATGTAGAGTGCAATCTTTGATAAAATGATTTAGACTACCACAAACATAACATCCTTTTCTTCTCAAAGAAGACCCAAAAGGTTGTTTTTAATTAGTTTTCTCAAAACCAATCCCACCCCTCTTGGTTTTATTATGTTTTGCATTATTATCCAATGCCTTGCTAGGAGTTTTTACCTGCTTGGGAGCAGAACTAGTTTTAGACACTTATTCTTCAGACATAAAATTGCTCATTAAAGGTGGATAAACAATGTTTTTGGTCACAACAGATTTATCTTGGGTCAAAATACTAGAGTTTGAATCACTTGACTTAACAACTTTTGATTCATCTAACTCTATACTTGTATCATTACTAGGGGCATGAAAATTCCTGATAATGGTGGAGGAACTGCCTTCATTCCTTTAGCATATCTATCATTTTCAAGAGTATCATCTGACTCACTAGAACTATCAAAAATCCCCTTTGATAAGTCCTGGTCAGTTAAAGTTATCACAGGTTTGTCCTTAATATATCCTAGGTCTGATTTATCATAATACCCCATTTGTGAATTAATCGGTGTTAATCCCATATCAATCCATAACACAAGATGTAGAGTAGAAAGAGAAGAAAGTTAGAGAGAGAAACTAGAGAGAGAAAATAGAGAGAGTGGTGGCAGGTTACACTTTTACTAGGTGAAAACAAATGAACCAACACCCTCTTCCACACATGGAAGAGGGTATATATACCCTTGACATTTGGGTCGTGGGTTTAGTTTCCTTGGGCCAGGCTTGGCTTTTTCTTGGGCTTACGCCCCTAACTTATACAATATTAGCTTAAATTCCAAGCCCAGTTTTCCCGACTAACCTATTACAATACAAGACCATTTACGACTAAGATGACCGATTACATTCTTGTTCGACTATATAAAATATAGGGCTAACAATCTCCCCCAATGTATCGGTCATCTTTAAAATGCATAAGATAATTGAGTGAATACATTCTTGTGGAGGTGATCTTCCTTCTTTGGTCTTGTATCTTGGTCTTGATCTTGTTTGTAACGGTTTTGTTCCTTCATGCCTTTGTGATCTTTATCTTGAGCCTTTGTCATTTGACTTTGAGTGCTTGAGATCTTCAATCTATTCTTGATAGTGTTCATCTTGAGCTCTTGTGACAAGATGACCTATTACATTCTTACATTCTTAAGTATCTTGATTATCGCCATCTTGTGCTCTTGTGACTTCTGAATCGACATCGGTTACACAACTAAACCACCTTATTGATATGCATCAACATATATAGACATGGACGAAATGGCTTTGAACATTTCATCCTAACTCGGTAGTGATTTACCTCTGACCGGTGAAGACCGTTAAACGGTATTAGATACCGTACCTATGATCGGGTAGATTCGATTAAGAACCTCCTTGACTGGGTTTCCCGGCGGTAGTAGTCAGTTCTCTTTACTCGACCGTCTCAAAGCAGACTGCGAACGTAAAGAGTGAATCATAAGGATAAATTATCCGTCTGATTAGAGTCGTCAATTTAGATTTCCTGGAACAAGTTTGATTCTAAACGAATCGCACCATTGTTTCTTTCCAGTTTGTCACAAGCTTGATTCATAGAGAATCTTGCGAGTCACCTACCGCAGTGATGTTTGATGTTGACACTAGAAGGATTTCCATTCGTCAATGTGAGCACTAAGGAGTGTCACTCTAAATGTTCTTGCAAGATCACACGGATTTTACGAAGAAGCCTGGAATCAAGTTTGAATCAATTAAGAATCCAACTTAGTTGCATTCCAGTTCTCACAAGTTTGCTTCGTGTAGAATCGCACAAGTTACCTACCATGATCTTGTTTGATGCTGGCTCAAGCAGGATTTCCATCTTCATTGTGAATCGTATCACTCAGATGTTCTGGCAATATCACAAGGATAATGCGTAGGACTCAATTGTGTCCTAATGAGATGATAGATAGATCTCGTTTGGCTCTAGACTCAATAAGTGCATTTTGGTAATCGGAGGCTGGAGCAGACGGCCACCTTTTCAATATTAACTAACTCGGAGTGAGAAAGTCAATAGATACGTGTTGATCTCTGTAACAACGAGACAAGTTTATTTTGAGAGAAACTCGAATGACTGGGGAAGGGTTGTGCATCGCATCACTGGGTCTATGACACTTATCTTCGATAGATGTGTTAACCCGGTTTCTGTCTAAGTTGCATAGAATATTCAACTCCTTCAATGCTTACCAACACGTCATCACTAGCACCTTGTTGTGATTGTTCCAGTGCTAACTTAAGTAATTGGTCCGCATTCGGCTTCATCCAACTCCATTTTTCCTAAGGACAACTATTTATAGCTATGGAATGTCCTTGGATAGATCCCTCCGGTTCTGGTTGGATCATAGGACTTAGTTTCCTATCCTAAACCACCTTTGACTCCATCGAACCATCGTGGATAGTAGGTTGTTTTGGGTATAGATCGTAACCATAAAACCAATGAAAACCATTCAAAGTGCTTGATAAAAATCAAAACTTTTAACACTTGAAAGTTTTACATTTCCGAAAAGCTCCCCCTACACGCATGCATCGATATACGAAATGGTTTAGCATGTGAAGGAAAGAGTTGCACTTGAGTCTTTAAGATCACATGTTGCAATATATTACATTTTAATCACATTTTCTCCCCCTATCTCTAATATAAAAACATCATATTAGAGATACCAATTGATTAAAATATGACAATTTCTGAAAACCGATTGGGAGAGAAACATGTGTGCACGCATGAATATGGAACTTTTTGTAGTCGGGATGCTCCCCCTCCATAATATATGTGTGTCTTGAAGCAAAAATTTGACAAAATTTTGGAAAAACGACACCACAAAATATGTTGAGGTACGGAGATGAGATGCCTTATCCGATATAGTATATTACATTTGACAATTTCATATCATTTTTGGAATGTGTTGGATACCTAAAATATGACAAATTTAGAGATGTACCCCAACAACGTTAAAGGCTTGATTTTAAAACGCTCCCTCTCAAAAATTGATCAAAATAACATATGACAATTTTGAGATATAAAAACCACATATGAGGAAGGGAGTGTTGAACACACAATTTTGAAAGATTTAGAAAAACCTTTTGAGAAATTCTTGAAAAATTGTGTTCAACGATTTTAAAATAGTATCCGATTTACATGATTTCAAAACTTTTGAATGTTTTGTGATTAGCTCATGACCGAGAAAAATTAATTTCCCGTTGGGAGGGATAAGTTATCATCCATGATCAACTTTCCTTAAGGTGAAGTACGAGTTCTAAGCTTACATTTACTTAGAAGTCGTTTTTCATGAACTTAAAAACATGGAATGTTTTTATAAGAAGCTCATGACCGAGAAATATTAATTTCTCGTTGAGAAGGATAACTTATCGTCCGAAATAACTTTCCTTGGTTGATGTCCAAGTCCTAAGCTGTGATGCGCTTAGAAGTCATAATGAGAGAATATCAAGCAACTTCATTTGCCAAAACCTCCAAGTCTTCTGGAGTCATATACTTCATACCTAGACGGCCAACGAGATACTGAAACCTATTTTGTGACAGGGCTTTTGTATACAAGTCTGTTATCTGGTACTCAGTTCTGACAAAGTATAATTCCACGATACCACGTTTCACTTGTTCCTTGATGAAGTGATATCTGACTGCGATGTGCTTGGTACGGGAGTGTTGAACAGGATTGCAAGAGATGGCTATGGCCGACTTTGAGTCACAATACATAGGTATTTTATCAAAGTGGAAGCCATAATCCGTGAGTTGAGTTCTCATCCAGAGGACTTGAGCACAACACGCGGATAGAGCCACATATTCTGCTTCGGCTGATGAGAGCGAAGTGCAATCCTGCTTCTTTGACGACCAGCTCACAAGCTTGTCTTCGCCTAGAAATTGTATGCTACAAGAAGTGATTTTTCGACTATCAAGGCAACCCGCGTGATCAGAATTTGAAAAAGCTGTTAGATGAAAACCGGTTTCCTTTGGATACCAGAGTCCCATGTGAATGGTATTCTTAAGGTACCGAAAGATCCGTTGAACCTCTTTGAGGTGCTTTTGAGTAGGTCTGGCTTGATATCGTGCACAATAGCATGTGGCATGATGAATATCAGGCCTGCTGGCTGTAAGGTACATAAGTGACCCAATCATACTGTGATATCACGTTTGATCTACGGGATATGAGTACAAGTCAGCTTCTAGGGATTTGGTCGACAATGGTGTACCAACGCGAGCACATGAGGTCATACCATGCTTTTTAAGTGTCTCTTGAGCATACTTAGCTTGGTTAATGAAGGTACCACGTGGGGATTGATGAATCTGGAGGCCTAAAAAAAATTTTAGCTCCCCCATCATTGACATTTCAAATCTGCCGTGCATTAATTTTTCAAAACGTTTTGAAAGTTTTGGGTTCATAGAACCAAAAATAATGTCATCAACATAAACTTGCACCAGCAGTATGTCATCCCCATATTTATTAATAAAGAGAGTAGGATCGATAGAACCTTTGGAGAATCCTTTAGAAACCAAGAAGTTTGATAGTTCTTCGTACCATGCCCTTGGAGCTTGTTTAAGTCTATATACAGCCTTCTTGAGATGGTAGACTTTGTCAGTATGATGAGGATTGATGAATCCTTCGGGCTGATTCACATACACTTCTTCCTTCAAATGACCATTGAGAAAAGCAATTTTAACGTCCATATGAAAAACCGTGAAGCCCTTATGTGCAGCATAAGCAAGGAATATCCTGACAGCTTCCAAACGAGCAACTGGAGCAAATGATTCATCGTAGTCTATTCCTTCTTGTTGATGGTATCCCTTAACCATAAGACGAGATTTGTTTTTGATGATGGTTCGTTCTTCATCAAGTTTATTTTTCCAGATCCATTTGAAATCTAAAATTGACATTCCATAGGGTCCGTCAACAAGTTCCCAAACATTTAGGCGTTCAAACTGATGAATTTCGTCTTGCATTGATTCAATCCACGCATGATCAGTCATGGCTTGTTTGATGTTTATAGGTACAGTTGAACTCACGGTGAGTGCATACATGCACACATCGCCATTGGTGTCGAGTTGTCTGCGTGTTCGAACCGGTTGTGATGGATTTCCAATGACTTGATCCAATGGATGATCACTTGTCCAATGGTGAGTGGATGGATATCGTAGGTAGAATGTATGCATGTTGGATGGATCAACATGTTGAGTAGAAGACTCTCCGACTTCGCGTACCGGTGTACCGAACGGGTTGATAATTCTTCTTCGTCAGGCTGTACATCGACTGCTTGATTGTTGTTTCCTCCTTCGGCATTGGCGGTTGGTGATGTTGGTTGTATGATGGTTTCTTGAGTTTGTTGAGTATCCAATTGAATAGTCTTTTGAGTAACGGTTGCTGATGTAGATGCAGTTGTGTCTTGTTGACTTTGTTCGGGTGCATCAACAGTATTGACAGCGGAAGGCTTTGACACAACTTGATTGTTTCCATAGTAATATTCATCAAACATTGGATCATATAAATCAACCAACTCATTCATTTGTGTCGTATCCGTCGAGTCTGTTGTAGGAGTACTTTCTTGACATTCTTACACGGGACGTACACTATGGTGTGTAGGTGCCATTGCTAGACATTGAGGTGCGAGACTTGAGCTGTTGTGTCCAAGTACCATTTGTGGCAATTCGTCAAAGTTCACATGAATTGTTTTGACAATAATCTTTGTTCTCTTGTTATAGACCCGATATCCTTTTGACAATGTAGCATACCCCACAAAAATACATGCATCACCTTTTTCTTTCATCTTGTCGAGATTTTCACCGTCTTTAAGAATGTAGCATAAAGATCCAAATACGTGAAAGAATTTGACAGTAGGTTTCTTGCCATTGATGATGTGGTAAGGTGTCTTTTCATGTCTAGGGATGACGAGAGAACGATTCTGAGTATAACAGGCAGTTGCAATTGCTTCAGCCCAGAAGAATAGCGGTAATTTTGAAGCAGAAAGCATTGTTCGAGCAGCCTCAACCAAAGTAGGGCTTCGTCTTTCGACAACGTCGTTTTGTTCAGGAGTTCAAGCAATAGACGTTTGATGTTCGATGCCTTCTTCTTGAAAGTAAGATTGCAAAGTCTTGTTCAAAAATTCAGTACCCCTATCCGTTCTTACGGTTAAGACTTGAGCTTGAAGACTGCGTTGTATCATCTTGAGAATGTTTTTGAGAACCTCTGGTGTTTCATCTTTGGACCTTAAGAATAAAGTCCAAGTGTATCTAGAGTAATCATCAACAATCACGAGAATATACTTTTTCCCGTTAATACTTTCTACACGCATGGGACCACATAAATCAATGTGTAGAAGTTCTAATCGTCCTTTTGAGCTTGGGGTAGTCTTTGTTTTGAAAGACTTTCGTTTTACTTTCCCCAACTCACAAGAAGAACAAAGATGGTCTTTGACAAATTTTAACTTTAGGAAGACCGGTCACAATATCATTCTTCGAAAGCAAGTTGATGGTGTCAAAGTTGAGATGTGACAATCGTTGATACCATTACCATGCTTGAGATGATGAATCTTTAGCCATTAAGCAAATTAGATTTGTTGAAGATGTGTCTTGAAGAGTTACTGTGTAGACATCAGAACCACGAGAACCTGTAAGAAGGTCATTCCCATCGTAATCTCTAACATAGCAAGTAGATTTCCGAAAAGCCACTTCCAAATCCGCATCACAAAATTGACCAACCGAGAATAAATTGTGATTCAGCCCCTCGACGTAATAAACCCGTTTGATAGTGAGATTTCCTTGAACCAAATCGCCATATCCAATTATCGGTGCAAACTGATCATTTCTAAACCGCACCGTACCTAGAAACTTCTCTACGAAGTTAATGAAAAGCTTGAGATTGCCTGTCATGTGCTTCGTGCACCCGGAGTCCATTATGAATAGGATGATTTTGACGAGCTGCAAAAGAATTAGAAGACAATGTAGCATTTGACAAATAGGAGTCCTTGATAGAAACGGGTTCCAAAATAGTAGTGGGCCTAGATGCAAAGTCTAGAGGCAAGCTGATATTCCTAGACCCAATCACTAAACTAGTTAACTTAGGTACCCATTTGTATCCGGGTGGTGTAAATATCGAATACCCCCGAGTACATGTCCTAATCATGTTCTCATATAGCTTCTTTAATTTGCTTTGTTTACGCAGAGTAGTGGAGTCTAACGCACTTAGTTTCTTAAGTGGTTGATCAGTGGATTGGTTTAAAGTTCTTGTGGGTTCTCTAGTACTAGTGGGCATAAGAATAGGCTTCCTAATTCTAGTATTCACGCCATTATGATTAAGAGCAGAAGCATCATGATTGAAACTACGAACACATTTTCCACATTCAACACAAACAAAATCAACATTCGAGGTCTTAGCATTTAAACCGTCATTACATGCAGTTACAGACGTTTTATTCTTAGAAAACTTAAAGTTCCTACGGTGGTCTTCTACTTCCAACTTCTTTCCTTGACTATTGTTAGGCATGACCTTATCTTGCATTCTAGTGCTCTTAAGTTGTGGTCCGCTAACGCTATTAGTGGGGATTACTCCTGTAGAAGAAGACACAGTTGATTAGTTTTCTTATTATTCTGAGGTAACCGCGACGTTCCAGTTTGAGTAGGCTTAATGTTCATCTTATACATTCCTGGTGCTATCACATTTGTACTCATATCATTTCCTATCTTAGGCAAAGTCGATGGGTATTGTCCCAAAATAGATGATTTAGGGCATTTAACCGCATTCAGTTGACGAACGGCGGATGGTTTACCCAAAACAGAATTTCTTTTCATTTTATTAATGAGTTTCTGTAACTCACTAATGGCTATGTCCCTTTCTTGTAGTTGAGCTTTCAAATCATTTATTTCGAAACCTTTTTCATTTAATTGACGAACTGAAGAAGCTGTCAGTTCTTGACACTTTTTATGATTATGAGATTTATCACCTTTTTGTAAAGCAAGTTCAAGAGAAATGGAGTGTTTCTCAAGTTGGGAAAAACTTTTTGAAAGTTTGTTATATGACTGAATTTGTTTCGAAAGATCAACTTGAAGATTGTGACATTTCTCGTCCGTTTCTGACACAAGACATGCTACATGACAATATTGATCAAGATCGATATACACACCAAGTATAACATTCATATGGTCAGCATAGAAATATTCCTTCGAAAGTCGATCAATTTCGTTAGAAAGTTGGTGTTCTTGTGTCTTTAATTTGGTTTGAAGAAAATAAACTTCATCTTCAAGAGATTTAACATAACTTAAATCAGTTAACATTTCCTCAGTGAGAGCGTTATAAAACATTTCCACATTTTTTGAAAGATCATCAATGGTTGGAACAATGCATTGTTGAATGACGACTTCTACTTGTGGGTTAGGTTTAATATTCCAAACTGTATCCCTAGAAACTTTTTCATAGTCGACGACACCTTTGTACAAATTTAAAACCCCTGGTTTTATAAACTCAAATTACTGAACACTTTTGCTTTTCTCATCCCATTTACGTTTTTCATCCAAAATTCGCTAGTCTAACAAAATTGATTATTTTTTGAAACTCCTTTTTAAAGAAACTTTCTTTTGCGGTTCATTACTTAGTGGTGGAACACTATTATACATCTTGTGTTCTTTTGAAAGATCCTTTTGAGGAAGAAACTTAATATGATTGTTAGAATCCGAAACGTTTATTAAATCACTTAAGTTCGATCGACTTTCTTCTTGATGACGAATGATTTCGTCGCAGTCAGGGGAAAGCATAAGAGCAAGATTATCAACATAACAACCGATATCATAAAGACCAGGCTTTATAGATTGAACCTTCTTGAGAAATTCAGGCTTAACAAAACTCGTTTTCATATTTCTATTGAGCATATTCATAGTTTGAATAGACTGACCCGTTTTGTAAACAATGTTGTTTAACGTTTCGACTCTCTTTTCCAAATCAAGAATTTTTTCAATATCCTTTTCTTCACGAGTTTTATAAAGCTCAGTTTGTTCTTTGATAACCAACTCTAACTCAGTAATCTAGATTTTATGGCATCAGTTATTCTTCAAGTTCCGAGATCTTTTGTTTTGACATATGAATTTCGTGTGTTACTTCAGAACAATATTGTTCGTTGAGCACCTAACGTTCATATACCAAACAATTAGCTATTGCAACTCGTCGATCAACTTCTTTTACATAATCACACTCTTTAATCCTGTCTATCTCCTCCGCTAAGGATGTGTTTGCTTGCTTCAGACGTTTATTAGCTTCTTTGTTTTTATTAATTTCACGTTTTAAAGAATCAATAATAGACGCAATCAAATCACGGTCCTCTTCCGAGTTAGTATCCTGAGTAGCATTTTCGTCATCATTACACATATGCTGTGAATCCGTAGAGATATTTCTATCCTTCGTGTCCATTACATATGTGTTATTGATGCTTTCGGGTTGCTCAGGATGCCGTCGTTCATTAGCAAACACATTATAGTTATCATTTGATTGTACCTTTTCAGTTGGCTCAGTGTCGAAGATTGGTCCAGAATTTTCAGTAGTCTCTGGAATCACTTCTTGAATCTTTGCCATGTACACATAATGTGCCTCCAACTCTTGATCATCGGCTTCATCATCAGTGTCATCACGGCAGTCAACTTCATCTGCTGTGAGTGGAATCCCTACTTCTTCTTTCTTACACAGCAACATCTTTTCCTTGTGATATCCCGAATCCTTAACCCGTTTTGGCTTCTTACATTCCCTAGCCATGTGCCCAAATCCTTTTTAATTGAAGCATTGAATCCCAGTCTTCTACACAATTGGAGTGCCTACAGTATCTCTAGCCCCAACTTGATTCGGCATCCTCTGATAATCATACCTAGCATCACGATCATACCTAGGTGCATGATCAACTTCCTTATATCTAGCATTGGATGATGATCTAAGGTTTTTGTTGGTAGGTTTATAGATCTTCTTATAAGTTGTGGTGAGTAAAGACATGAGTTCTTTAATCTTCTTATCCCTTGAAGTTTGTTCATCATCACTGTCTTCATCTGAATCGGTGTCATACTTTGGAGGTGGAGTGGGGACAATTGCTTTTTCTTTGTTTCTAGCAGTAGTTAGAGGTTTGGTGGATGAGATTGATGACCTTGAGGAATGTGTAGGTGGTTGTTGACGGGGAATGGGTTTTGTTGAAGTAGCAGCCACAAAAGCAATAGAGTTCGCAGATCGTTCTACCTTTTCAGCCCTAAATTCATTCACTTCATTCTGATGTTGTTTCAATATATCATAAAGTTTTTGGTAAGATATAGTCTTGATATCCTCCCTTTGTTTGACCAAAGTCACAAACCTTTGCCATTCTGGTTTGAGTTGAAGTAAAAACTGAACATTGGCATGATGATTGGAGATGGTGCACTGATTTCTGACAAGCTCATTCATTATTTTGTAGAATCTTGAGTAATAAGAGTCAATGGTTTCACCATATTCGGATGTAAATTTTCCAAACTCCCAAAGTAGATTAGTCTCGGGATCTTGAACATTTATCGACTCACCTTGCTTCAATCGATGAATTGCATTCTACATTTACATAGCATTAGGACATGCATCAACCGTGGAATAGATATCGTTATCAATCCCAGTGAGTATGTAGTTAACAGCATCGGCTTCAGCTTGGAGGAGTTTCTTTTTCTCAGCAGGACATGTGTCGAAATCCTCCATAGCTCGTGTAGTTGATGAAGTACCATCCTCTGCTTGTGTGGTAATTGGTGTGAATTCAAAATCTAGAGGTGGATTCTAAAGGCTATGAAGAAGAGTGGTTCGGTTCTCCTTAGTGTCGAGAAATCTAAGGAAACGAGATCTCCACTGAACGTAGCAACCGGCAGTGAGCATAGGTGGATTACAATTGCCACCTTGTTCCAAACGAATTTGATTAGCCGTCGCATTGTTGTTGTTGTTATTAGACATGGTGATTACTTGTGAATGGATGAGGATCTTAGTGGATGTGTTGTGATTTGATTGTGGTTGAAATTCCAAAAATTCCCAAAAAAAAATTCTTAGTCCGACAATAAATTCCTCAGTCCGACAAAACGGTAAGCCGAAAAATTCTGTATTGCCAAATTTTGAAATTGAGTTAGAAATAGCCAAAAACTAGTAGGGAAAAAAATTGATTTTACTTGACCTAAAAAATTTTAACTCTTTTTTTTAATCTTCGTGTAAATTATGTTCCGGGACTAGTCTAGATAGTGGCTAAGTCTAAAAATTACTCGAACAAAATATCCATCAGAATGTCCATCGGAATACATGTCGGAATGTCCATCGAAATACCTGTCGGAATGTCCATCGGAATACCTGTCGGAATGTACATCGGAAATTTCTATCGGAATACCTGTCGGAAAGTACTATCGGAATACCTGTCGGAAAGTACTATCGGAATACCTATCGGAATGACTGTCGGAAAGTTGTATCGGAATACCTGTCGGAAAGACTGTCGGAATAACTGATCACCAAACCTATCAGAATACTTGATCAGAATAATGATCGGAATATGTAAACCCTTTTCTGATGTAAGATATCGGAATATCTATCGGAAAGTGAAACCCTTTTCCGATGAAAACCTGTCGGAACAGTACCAAATTCCCACTTTTCTGGGACAAAACCCAACCAGTTCGAGATTTTAAGTCAAAAAATGATCAAAACACCCAAAAATTTTGTGTTTATAGCCAAAGTGAATATACCAAATTTCTACCACAACGATTTAGAAGATTTGTATCAAGAAAAAACCATAAGAACACAAAAAAAAATTGGTTCGTATGATATGGATCAAAATAGGCACGAAAATCAAGAACACAAACACGAATATTCAATCATCTATCTACTTTAGGCTCTTGATACCAAATGTTAATCCCATATCAATCCATAACACAAGATTTAGAGTAGAAAGAGAAGAAAGTTAGAGAGAGAAACTAGAGAGAGAAAATAGAGAGAGTGGTGGAAGGTTACACTTTTACTAGGTGAAAAGAAATGAACCAACACCCTCTTCCACACATGGAAGCGGGTATATATACCCTTGGCATTTGGGCCGTGGGTTTAGTTTCCTTGGGTCGGGCTTGGCTTTTGCTTGGGCTTACGCCCCTAACATATACAGTATTAGCTTAAAGTCCAAGCCCGGTTTTCCTGACTAACATATTACAATACACGACCATTTACGACTAAGATGACCTATTACATTCTTGTTCGAATATATAAAATATAGGGCTAACAATCAGCTTACCCAATCCTTTAGAGGATCTTTACCAATGATTAATGATGAGATGGCATTTATACATGATCTCATCGTCCTTTTCGGGCTTTTAATGCACTAATATGTCATAAAATACCATATATATGCTTGCTTTTGTGTTTATGTGTATTTTAGGTATGGATATCGTGAAAAAGACAAAAGATCACAAGATACAAGGAAAAACGAACACGAGAAACGAAGACGCACATTGAACCGGGCCCTAATCATGGAATTTTCATCAAATACCCTTGAAGACTTGAAGACAAGCAAGATTGATCCTCATCCATTGAAGAAATGACACTTAAAACCCTTGTAGATTAATAATTACAAGTTTGGTCCCTTAAGTTTGTCAAAATTGCAAAAAGGTCCTTCAACTTTGAAAGAATGGCAAGAATAGTCCCTCAACAATTTCAAATTGCCAATAATGGTCCCTCATGAAGTGAAAGAAGCATTGAAGACCTTTGAAGATCAACAAAGTCCAAGAACAGCCCTTGAAATATTCAAAAATGTCAAAAATTACCCTTGATAAGCTTTTGTCAAAGTTTTGTGCCAAAATTGTAAAAGATGGAAAGTTATTTGCAAAGGGATGCGTTTTTTAGGGCTTAAAACCTTGTTTGCCAAAAAATCCAAACCACAAGGACTTAAAGTGCACAAAGTGAAAGATTTAAAAAGAAATGGCGCCTAACACTTAAAGTTCCCCTAATATCGGATCTAAATGTTTATTGTTCATCTTTTTACTCCCCAGATTTTACCTCCACTTAACCTGGGTAAAAATCCAATTATTTTTGGCCACGAGTAATTCACACATGTGAAAACCCATCCCACGCCAAAAATCTCCATCCCACGCCTTGTGGACCCCAACCCCCAATTCCCCTTTCACCCAATCACCACACGCCTTGGTCCCCAAGTATTTGACGTGTCCCAAATCAAAGGCTGAGATCATTGGCTTCCTCCCAAAGCAAAATAAACAGCCAGGATCAAAGGGACAGCTCTACATCACCAAAAACGTCTAGAAGCTTTAAGGGTAGATTAGGGATTTTTCTATGTATTAGGGTTTGTATTTTTCATTCTAGATTGTTCTTAGAGCACTATAAAAGAGACCCCAACCTGTGGGTGATCCTTTGTTCCAGTTTTCTTAGCAATTCTCTTGTAATTCCTTTTTAAAGAAAAATAAAGTTGGTATTTTTTTATAAAATTGTAATTCCTTTTATCTTGTTTTTAAAAGTTGGTGTTGGATAGCTAAGAATCCTGAGTTCCATTTTTATATTGGTTGATTAATTTTGAGTTTCAAAATTAGTTAAAGGTTTTTGAAAAAGTTGAGTTTTCTTGGTAAGAATTTGATTCACATGTTTTGATGTTAAGAGGTTAATGTTATTGGTGATATTAGGTTATTAGAAAACGTGTTTTGGAAGTTTGAAAAAGTTTTGGAAAGAATTTAAGAAAGGAAAAAAAATATAAACAGATTATATATAGCTTGTATACTGTTTTGTTTTCTTTTGTGTTTGATTTCAACAGGTAAAGGTTGTTGATATTGTGTCAGCACCAGCCCCAGCTGGTAAGGAGGAGGATTTTACATCCTCTAGGGTTTTGGAAGTAAAACCCTAAGGTAAAACCCTTTTCCTTGTTGAAAAGTTCAGAAAATAGCAAGTGTAGGTGAACTTGTTTGATTTGATGATATTGTGTGTCTAAGTGCTTGATTTGTGTTTTTCTGTGTTGGTATGCATGATTGGATGCTATTTGATTCAGATTGATCAAAGTTTTAGAGGTATTAGTTAGTTAAAAACGTTTTTCAAAAAGTTACAGGGTGTTTGGCAATAGGTTTAAGCAGGGCTTAGATTTTGATCTTGTGTTTAAAAAGGTGTTAGTGTAATTGAAAAAGCTTGAGACAGATTGTTAACTAGTTGGTAAGATAGTTTGGGAAAGTTTTGAGCAAAGTTTAAGAGTAAAAAGAGAAAAAGGATAGCAAAATCTGCAAGTCATCATTCTGCTTGTTTTTTCTTAATTTTGATGCATGCTTTCTTGAATTCTGTTGAGACTTAGGGAGATATAAGTTTGCCATTTGATTGAGTGCCATTGGGTACTGTTGTGTGCCAAGTTTTGGTGTTTGTAAGTCACTAGGGTGCTAGATATTAGCTAATCAGTCCACAGGTCTAGGGGTTTTATATCAGCAACTGGTTTTGGCCTGTGTGTGCATTTGTTTATGATTCCCTGCTTGCTAGGTGTTTATTGTTGATTAAGCTTGACTCCTTGTGCTTCTATGAGCACAAGGGTGCCCTATTGTACCAATAATTATCACCAAGTAAGCATAGGACCAAGCTCCTCTTGGTCCTTTTGAAACTTGTGAGCACAAGTTCAAACTGCTTGTGTTCATAATTTTGAACCAGGCCACGTTTTGATAATCATTTGAGCATAATCTTGGTTAAAAAAGGTTACTGGATTGGATTAAGCTTGTTAGAAGGTCACATTGGTTGGAAAAAGTTAAAAAAAAATAAAAAAAAGGTAAATAAAAAATTGGGTTTCGCCAGCATCGAACCCACAATCCTCACACTCACCACACACAACACTTACCACTGCGCCCTTGGGTCTTTTACTGACCAAGGGTGCAAGGGTAATCTATTTAACCCTTTTCTTTTCCTTCTAGCTTATTAAAAGCCGTAGCTATTTACCTCCTTTTCAGCTTATTCTATAAGCAATTTTAGCTTATTTTATTTTTCCTAGGACCATATTTAGTTTATAGATTTTTCTAGCTACTTTTTATATTTTTCCCATTATTAGTTTATTTTCTAGGATTTAATTAATACCCGGTTTTTAATAAATCAATAAAAAATAGAAAAAAGAGTTTTAATTTTTAGGAAAAATAGTTTTTAGCTTTTAAAATATTATTTTGAGGTTTACATTAAGTTTTGGTTTTATAAACTTTAATTTTTAATTTTATAATATTTTAAGGTTTTTTATAAACTTTAAAGATTTTTATAAAATTATTAAAAAGGGTTTAGGAGCTTAGATTTGTGTTTTTCTCTTAGTTATATTATTTAGGATTTTTATAAATTTTTTAGAGTTAATTTTAGAAACTTTTTATTTTTAGCAATATTTTAATATTATTTTAATATTAATTTTTCAAAATTTTATTTTTCTTTCTTTTTCATTTTTCTTAGGATCTTTATCATTAATTAGGACTATTTCCATTTTTAGAATATTTTTATAACTTTTAGATTTATTTTTATAATTATTTTAAGTTTAATTAGGTTTTAATCATTTTTAATCATTTTTAGAGTTTTAAAAATAGTTTTAATAGGTTTTAATTTTTAGAAAATTACTTTTTAGTCTTCTAATAATATAAGTTAAGTGATTATTCAATAAAATCATATTTTAGACATTTGAATTAGTTAAATTTAATTTTAGGGCTTTAATTAGCATTTAAAATTAATTATTTAATTAATAAAAGGTTTTAAAATATCTTTGTTGGATTTTTATCTTTATTTATATTATTTTAGACTTCTTTTTAGTCTTTTTAATTATTAATTTTGTTTTTGGTTTTAGATAATTTTTAATTTTTGTGGTTTTTCTACGGCTTTACGTTTTCGTCGTAGTTTAATTTTAACGTATCCGTCTTTTCATCCTCTCATCCCCATTCTCTTAATATTAATCTCAAAGAAATACAAGTTAACTCACAACACATATACCTCCTTGGGAAACGAACTCTTTCTCTCCTCTTTATTTGATTAAGGGTCATTACTTGTGGTTTTCCTAAATCACTCGTTAATACTTACCGCTCATATTTAGTTGCTTGTTTTTCCTAAAGCAAGTTATCTAAATTTACCACAATCATTTTGGCGCCGCTGCCGGGGAGGTGTGTTGTGCTTTAATTTGGAAGCTTTTGTTTTTGATATTATCCATAAATAGTATTTGTGTTAAGTGGAACTCCCTTAACACGTATTATCGGTTTTCTTGGTTTTTCTTGTACAAATATTATTAATATATTGTATTAAGTATCACAATCAATATACAATATCTCCAAAAGTGTGAAAACACAACCTTAATTGGGATTTGATCTCCTAATTATTGTATTCGAATCTCAAACAAAAAGAAAAGGCAAAAATAGATAAATACTTTCGTGAAGCTCGATTTTGAAAAATACAAACTATAAGGTGGGTATAAGGCGGGTATTATAAAATGTACCCTAAGGAAAAAGGCTCTTAAGTGCTTCGCGCCGCCTCGTTTCCCCGCTTGCTTGTGAGTATTTGATTTTGAAGGCTAATCGAGGGTTTTGCCGCCCAAAGTATTAATACGTATACTATATTTGCTTGGTTTTCTTTGTGATTAAACCCTCGTGAACAATTTGGTTTTCACCAAAGTTCTAAAGTCATTCGAAGGCGTTCACTCCACGTGATCGTTTTCATTCCTTTGAGGCTTCTTTAATCAAGAGTTTGATTCGAGGAGAGATTTTGTAGATTGTTGTCTACGAAGATACACCAAAATCCAAAAAAAATTAAATATCATCAAAAACACAAAAAAATTGAAAATCCACAAAACAACCAAAAAGAATCTTCTTTGCTCACCTCCCATTCTTCGTGAAGTTTATGATCACTCGTAATCAAGCTAAACGAGCTCGTAAACGTCTTCAAAAGCAAGCAAATCAAGGATCGTTGATTGTTGAAGAACCTCCAATTGTTGAACCTATTGTAGAACAAGAAGTCGTCATGGCTAATCGTACTATGATGGAGTTGCTACAAGCACCCACCGAGGGTTTTGGAGAGGCTATTGTGATTCCCGCCATCCTTGCGGAGAATTTCGAGATTAAGACGGGTTTGATGTCGATGCTACAAGCAAACAAATTTCGAGGTCATGAGAAAGACAACCCGCATTACCATATTAGGAATTTCAACCGTCTCACCGCTACTAGCAAATTCAAAGATGTTCCACATGACGCCATTAAGATGATGTTGTTTCCATATTCGTTGGATGGACCCGCAAAAATTTGGCTCGAGAAAGAACCGCCAAATTCGATTTTGACATGGGCCGATCTCGTTTCTAAGTTTGTGAACAAGTTTTTTCCACCATCCAAAACAACACACTTAAAAAATGAGATTTCACGATTTGTGCAACGTAACAATGAAAGTTTTTCAATGGCATGGGAACGATTTAAGGAGATGTTACATGAATGTCCTCACCATGATTTTTCGGAATTGCATCAAATTGATACCTTTTATAATGGGCTTAATGATCATGAACGAGATTATTTGAATGCCGCCGCGGGTGGTAATTTTTTGTTCAAGACGACAAATGAGGCTTTACAAATCATTGAAAATCGATCTAAGGTTTATAACCCTCGTAACACACCGAGTGTTGCCAATATGGATTCGTCATCGTCATCACAATCGTCTCGTGGCATTAATGCCTTACATGATTAAGCTAATGAGGAAAATCGTTTTTTTGATAGATTTGCTAATCTAATGTCCCATTGGAAGGCTCAAGAAGCTTCCAATTCCGCTTCGGTTAAAGCGGTTGCTAAGAGTTGTTTATTTTGTGGGGGAGCTCATGATCTTTCCGAGTGCATTACCGCGGATGGTAACACTTCGAGTGCTTACGTAGCAACGGGAACTTATAACCAAAACGGCCAAGGTTCCCGCCAAAATCAAGCTCCACCAAACCAAAATGCTAACAATTATCGAAACAACAACCAAGGTAATTACCAAGGCAACACACGCAATTACAACAAGGGGAATTATCAAAATGGGAATGGACAAATCTCTAATCAAAATCAAAACCGTGATTTTCAAAACACTGCACAAGGTTTTCAAAATGCTCACACGAAAAATTTGCAAGGAGAATTTTTGGATTATGCAAAAGCAAATGATGCTAAATTTGATAATATGCAACGTGAGATGATTAGCTTAAGGTCCGAGTTGAAAAACGAGCTTAAAAATGAACTTGCTAACGAACTTAAAACTCATGCAAACAAAATGGAAGGAAATGTCCAACGTCTTCAACAAAACCAACAAAAGATGGAATTAGGACAACATGAGATTAAGCAAGAGTTATTGAAAGCGGATGCTAGGCAATCAAAATTTGAGGACCGAATGGCTAAGATGTTCGAAGCTATCATGTGTAAGCCCTCTTCTTCGGGTGGTCTTCCTAGTGATACCATTAACAACCCGAGGGGAGAAATGAAGGTTATTACTACACGAAGTGGTAAAACTTTCAAGGAACCAATCTCTCGTCCAAGTACTTCTAAGGAGAAGGAAATCGAGAAAGAACCCGAGGTGATGGTCGAAAAGGAGCACATTACAATCCCACGAAGTACCGCTCAAACCACACCTACGGTTGAACCAATACCAATTATGGAACCCGAGTTTCCAAGGCCGTTGCCTAATGACCAACCCACACCACCTTTACCTTACCCTTCGAGACGAAACAAAGAGAAAGCACAAGAACGGAACAATTATCAATTTGAGCTATTTATGAAAATGTTTCGTGATTTGCATTTTAACATAAGTTTTGCCGATGCTTTAATCATGATGCCTCGATTCGCCGCAAACTTCAAAAGTATGCTAAACAACAAAGAGAAGTTACAACAATCGTCTAGTTGTTCATCGGTTTTTCTAAGCCGCATACCACAAAAAGTCGGTGACCCCGGTAAATTTTTGATTCCGTGTGCAATTCAAGATATGGAGGAATGCTACGCCTTGGCCGATCTTGGCGCTAGTATTAATTTAATGCCTCTCGAGATTTTCAAATCGCTTTCGCTTCCGGCTCTTACTCCTTCGAACATGTCCATCGAGATGGCCGATCATTCTACGATCATGGCATGTGGAGTAGCCGAGGATGTTTTTGTTAAAGTCGGAAAGTTTTATTATCCCGTTGACTTTATCGTTGTAGACATTCCCATCGATCGAAAAGTTCCTCTCATTTTGGGTCGTTCATTTTTGGATACATCTAGAGCACTTATCGATGTTCATGCTCGAAAAATCACCCTTCGTTTCAATGAGGAAGAACTTGTCATCAATGCAACACAAAACTCCAATCTTTCTCATGTTTATTCTATTGCAACTTTAAACCATGGTGACTCGACCAATGTCATTTGCAAAGAATTTTCACCAAGAGTTTTAGGGAATGTCGCCAAAAACAATTTACCATTTCCTCCGCCGGTGGAGGTTATGAGTATCAAGCCTACAAAGAAGAAACCATCAATACTTGAATCGAAAAATCCTTCGCCTCATCTCGAACATTCATTCTTGAAAAGTGTTGATAAATTGCCGGTTTCTACGGAAGATCCTTCGGATGATGAATATGTAGACCCCAATGGGGAGGTTTTCTTCGTCGATAAACGTTTTGAGAACTTGCCACCACCAAAACCAAAACGGTTTCAAAATGTGAGAATTTTTAGTGTAACTAACATCGTCTTAGAAACACCGAATATTTTCGACATAATCAAAAAGGGTTTTCATAAGGAGAGTTTAAAAGATAAAAAAGGAAAAGATCTTAAATGTGATTTAATTGATTTTTATACAAATCTAACTCCGTCATCACCACGTGTTTTGAGTACTACAAACTCGTCTACTCCTTTTGACGATGCTTTGTGTGGATCTAGTATGGGGGAAGCCCCTTATGTTCCCTCATCCTTGTCCACCGAGGACGAGATATTCGATCCCGGAATTGCTTGTAAAGGGAAATCTCGGTCTTCCACCAATGCAATAAATGGAAACTATATCTATTTGCTTGGTGCGAGTCTACCTCGAGTAGCTCAAACGTTTGTCTTACCAATTGTCTCACCCTTCTATTTCTCATCTATTTTCTTCAAACTCTTTGAGTTTATGGCACATGTTGAAGTGGCGTTGATTTGTTTTTCCAATGGAAACGAGAACGCCATTTTCGACCCCGGTATTTTGCATCATCTAAGGACTTAGTCCTTTATACCGGTTGCTTTTGGGCCTTGTTTATCATGTAAGCCCCATCAAAAATTGACCACACCATGAATTTCCCTAAATGTTCACATTTCGAGGGGATCGAGTCGAGCTCATGACTCGGTAATCAAAAACGAGGTGCCTCGTGGGGGAGATCCCATGCTTATCTTTATGCTTTATATTCACTAATAAGGGGACTTGTACCCTTCCAACTCGTTGTCTCGTGGTTGTTTGTGATTATGTTATCTAGATCATCATCATCATCTACGATTGAAGACTCTCGTGTTCGTTTACGTGAGCCTCCATCGTTCGTTTGAAGAAGTTTTTCACGTACCCATGACATATCCTTTATTGTTCTAACAATTATCTTTTAGCATAATTAATAAACGGCTTTAGTTATATTGTTGATCACCCTTTCCATGCTAGATCCTAAGCATTCGATTCTTCGTCTCTAGTATGGGGGTGCTCCACCTTTAGACTCGAAACATTGAGGACAATGTTTACTTTTAGTATTGGGGGGTGAATAGGTACTTGCTTTGCTACGCCCTCACGTTTTCCAACTTTCAATGTTTTGTTTTGCTAATAAGGCTAAAAATGGCCAAATTTTAAAATTTTTCTTAGTTTTAATAAGTGTTTTTAAGACACGAATGTATATTTTCTGATGGATAGAATAAGAGTTAATTTTTGACTTGATGGGCATTTGGAGCCATTTACATTCCTTAACCCGCTCAATTCAAGTTTTGCTAGACTTTTATATAGGGAGCTTTAAAACGCGAAAGTCTTAATTCATTCGGGTTAAGAACAAGAACTTTTCGCAAGTTCCTATAATTGATTCTAGAAAGTCACTTATTAAGGGAACTATAAAACGCACTCTCTAAACTTGAAAAAGTCCAAAGAAAGTGCAAGATCCTATAGGTGGCTTAAAAACCCAAAACTTTGATTTGATATAGTCTTAATGAAAGCTAATCCAAATTTGGCTTAATTTTGACTTGCATGGCTAAGTATTTACGAGTCTCTTTAATTAGAGGTCTTTATATAGTGAAGAACAAGAAATGATAGAGTTAGACAAGTGATCATGCTAAACGTAGAACATGAAAGTGTTCTTTCAAAAACTCATATGTTTTTAATTGTGGCTTTTTCTTCCCATAAGATCAATGCATTAGGAATAAAACATAATTGCAATAAGTAAGGTCGTACGATTTGAAAAGGTTACTTAGCCTCTAGCGCAAGATCGTTTAAAAGTTGCTCGGGGTTGAATAGAGTTCATAGCCAAGGCATAACTTATTGAAGCGGGACGCGAAGATTGGCGATCATCCAAAAAGGCCCTAACAAGGCATGAGGAGCTCTTTTTTTGCTAAAGATCCAAAGATGATGTGAAGTATCATTATTCCTAAATCAATATGAAGGATCGAGACACACGACGAGAAGCTATTACTCCCCTAAAGAATGGAGAAAGTCTATCCAAAAAGACCCTAACAAGGTATGAGGATAAATATATCCAAGTCCGAAAAGGAGGCGGATCGTTGTATATCAAAATCCAAAGTAAAGATTGAAGAAAAATGATGAAGTCGTGGTCCTATATGAAGAATCTCTCAAAAACGTCAAGTGAAGAAATTCCAAAATATGAAGAGAAGACCATAATTTCAAGAACGTCTTCCCAAGATTTGAAGTATGAAGTACATGCCAAATATCGGTCCGAGAAAGGTCTCAAATCGTGAAACGAGTTATGCCAAGATATGAACTTAAGGAGATACTCGAGAAGCCGTTTTAAAAGATTTTGTCCTTCGGCTAACTATTGATCAAATCGTGCTACTTTACTTTCGGACTAATAACTACTCAAATAAGTCAATATGAATCACTTGTGATCCATGACAAATAGATAAAAAATGCTAGTAACCCATTTCCTTTTATAATAACTAGGATTGCGGGGAGAAAAAGTATTACACAATTTGGACGTATGAGTAGTGTTAGCATTGTGACTTGTACCAACAATGATCTTGTTTTTGCACTTAGCATGGAATGTATGACAATCAAGGATGACGAAGTTTACTCTAAGGGACATTAACTTGTTTCTATTCTTTGACCCTAAAAGTCACCTTTTGGTGATGAAAATCATACATTATGTTTTTACACATCATCGTAGTATGTTGCAAGTCTTTTACTCTTCAATAAAGGTTAATAAAATTGAACTTTGGTGATGCTTAGATACTTTATTCTAGCATTGTGTGAGGGCACGGCAATGGCTTAGTATGGGGGAGTGATGAGATGGCATTTATACATGATCTCATCGTCCTTTTCGGGCTTTTAATGCACTAATATGTCATAAAATACCATATATATGCTTGCTTTTGTGTTTATGTGTATTTTAGGTATGGATATCGTGAAAAAGACAAAAGATCACAAGATACAAGGAAAAACGAACACGAGAAACGAAGACGCACATTGAACCGGGCCCTAATCATGGAATTTTCATCAAATACCCTTGAAGACTTGAAGACAAGCAAGATTGATCCTCATCCATTGAAGAAATGACACTTAAAACCCTTGTAGATTAATAATTACAAGTTTGGTCCCTTAAGTTTGTCAAAATTGCAAAAAGGTCCTTCAACTTTGAAAGAATGGCAAGAATAGTCCCTCAACAATTTCAAATTGCCAATAATGGTCCCTCATGAAGTGAAAGAAGCATTGAAGACCTTTGAAGATCAACAAAGTCCAAGAACAGCCCTTGAAATATTCAAAAATGTCAAAAATTACCCTTGATAAGCTTTTGTCAAAGTTTTGTGCCAAAATTGTAAAAGATGGAAAGTTATTTGCAAAGGGATGCGTTTTTTAGGGCTTAAAACCTTGTTTGCCAAAAAATCCAAACCACAAGGACTTAAAGTGCACAAAGTGAAAGATTTAAAAAGAAATGGCGCCTAACACTTAAAGTTCCCCTAATATCGGATCTAAATGTTTACTGTTCATCTTTTTACTCCCCAGATTTTACCTCCACTTAACCTGGGTAAAAATCCAATTATTTTTGGCCACGAGTAATTCACACATGTGAAAACCCATCCCACGCCAAAAATCTCCATCCCACGCCTTGTGGACCCCAACCCCCAATTCCCCTTTCACCCAATCACCACACGCCTTGGTCCCCAAGTATTTGACGTGTCCCAAATCAAAGGCTGAGATCATTGGCTTCCTCCCAAAGCAAAATAAACAGCCAGGATCAAAGGGACAGCTCTACATCACCAAAAACGTCTAGAAGCTTTAAGGGTAGATTAGGGATTTTTCTATGTATTAGGGTTTGTATTTTTCATTCTAGATTGTTCTTAGAGCACTATAAAAGAGACCCCAACCTGTGGGTGATCCTTTGTTCCAGTTTTCTTAGCAATTCTCTTGTAATTCCTTTTTAAAGAAAAATAAAGTTGGTATTTTTTTATAAAATTGTAATTCCTTTTATCTTGTTTTTAAAAGTTGGTGTTGGATAGCTAAGAATCCTGAGTTCCATTTTTATATTGGTTGATTAATTTTGAGTTTCAAAATTAGTTAAAGGTTTTTGAAAAAGTTGAGTTTTCTTGGTAAGAATTTGATTCACATGTTTTGATGTTAAGAGGTTAATGTTATTGGTGATATTAGGTTATTAGAAAACGTGTTTTGGAAGTTTGAAAAAGTTTTGGAAAGAATTTAAGAAAGGAAAAAAAATATAAACAGATTATATATAGCTTGTATACTGTTTTGTTTTCTTTTGTGTTTGATTTCAACAGGTAAAGGTTGTTGATATTGTGTCAGCACCAGCCCCAGCTGGTAAGGAGGAGGATTTTACATCCTCTAGGGTTTTGGAAGTAAAACCCTAAGGTAAAACCCTTTTCCTTGTTGAAAAGTTCAGAAAATAGCAAGTGTAGGTGAACTTGTTTGATTTGATGATATTGTGTGTCTAAGTGCTTGATTTGTGTTTTTCTGTGTTGGTATGCATGATTGGATGCTATTTGATTCAGATTGATCAAAGTTTTAGAGGTATTAGTTAGTTAAAAACGTTTTTCAAAAAGTTACAGGGTGTTTGGCAATAGGTTTAAGCAGGGCTTAGATTTTGATCTTGTGTTTAAAAAGGTGTTAGTGTAATTGAAAAAGCTTGAGACAGATTGTTAACTAGTTGGTAAGATAGTTTGGGAAAGTTTTGAGCAAAGTTTAAGAGTAAAAAGAGAAAAAGGATAGCAAAATCTGCAAGTCATCATTCTGCTTGTTTTTTCTTAATTTTGATGCATGCTTTCTTGAATTCTGTTGAGACTTAGGGAGATATAAGTTTGCCATTTGATTGAGTGCCATTGGGTACTGTTGTGTGCCAAGTTTTGGTGTTTGTAAGTCACTAGGGTGCTAGATATTAGCTAATCAGTCCACAGGTCTAGGGGTTTTATATCAGCAACTGGTTTTGGCCTGTGTGTGCATTTGTTTATGATTCCCTGCTTGCTAGGTGTTTATTGTTGATTAAGCTTGACTCCTTGTGCTTCTATGAGCACAAGGGTGCCCTATTGTACCAATAATTATCACCAAGTAAGCATAGGACCAAGCTCCTCTTGGTCCTTTTGAAACTTGTGAGCACAAGTTCAAACTGCTTGTGTTCATAATTTTGAACCAGGCCACGTTTTGATAATCATTTGAGCATAATCTTGGTTAAAAAAGGTTACTGGATTGGATTAAGCTTGTTAGAAGGTCACATTGGTTGGAAAAAGTTAAAAAAAAAATAAAAAAAAGGTAAATAAAAAATTGGGTTTCGCCAGCATCGAACCCACAATCCTCACACTCACCACACACAACACTTACCACTGCGCCCTTGGGTCTTTTACTGACCAAGGGTGCAAGGGTAATCTATTTAACCCTTTTCTTTTCCTTCTAGCTTATTAAAAGACGTAGCTATTACCTCCTTTTCAGCTTATTCTATAAGCAATTTTAGCTTATTTTATTTTTCCTAGGACCATATTTAGTTTATAGATTTTTCTAGCTACTTTTTATATTTTTCCCATTATTAGTTTATTTTCTAGGATTTAATTAATACCCGGTTTTTAATAAATCAATAAAAAATAGAAAAAAGAGTTTTAATTTTTAGGAAAAATAGTTTTTAGCTTTTAAAATATTATTTTGAGGTTTACATTAAGTTTTGGTTTTATAAACTTTAATTTTTAATTTTATAATATTTTAAGGTTTTTTATAAACTTTAAAGATTTTTATAAAATTATTAAAAAGGGTTTAGGAGCTTAGATTTGTGTTTTTCTCTTAGTTATATTATTTAGGATTTTTATAAATTTTTTAGAGTTAATTTTAGAAACTTTTTATTTTTAGCAATATTTTAATATTATTTTAATATTAATTTTTCAAAATTTTATTTTTCTTTCTTTTTCATTTTTCTTAGGATCTTTATCATTAATTATGACTATTTCCATTTTTAGAATATTTTTATAACTTTTAGATTTATTTTTATAATTATTTTAAGTTTAATTAGGTTTTAATCATTTTTAATCATTTTTAGAGTTTTAAAAATAGTTTTAATAGGTTTTAATTTTTAGAAAATTACTTTTTAGTCTTCTAATAATATAAGTTAAGTGATTATTCAATAAAATCATATTTTAGACATTTGAATTAGTTAAATTTAATTTTAGGGCTTTAATTAGCATTTAAAATTAATTATTTAATTAATAAAAGGTTTTAAAATATCTTTGTTGGATTTTTATCTTTATTTATATTATTTTAGACTTCTTTTTAGTCTTTTTAATTATTAATTTTGTTTTTGGTTTTAGATAATTTTTAATTTTTGTGGTTTTTCTACGGCTTTACGTTTTCGTCGTAGTTTAATTTTAACGTATCCGTCTTTTCATCCTCTCATCCCCATTCTCTTAATATTAATCTCAAAGAAATACAAGTTAACTCACAACACATATACCTCCTTGGGAAACGAACTCTTTCTCTCCTCTTTATTTGATTAAGGGTCATTACTTGTGGTTTTCCTAAATCACTCGTTAATACTTACCGCTCATATTTAGTTGCTTGTTTTTCCTAAAGCAAGTTATCTAAATTTACCACAATCAATTAATCACTTCCCTTTTATTATAAAGACTGGCTTTTAAAGCTTCATTTTCTACTGATACTTTTAAAAGTTATTTTTCAAAAGTTTTAATTTCCACATCTTTTACTCTCATTTGAAGAGTCAAAATTCTAATTTTTTATTCATAGTTTTGTTGACCCTTTTTATACAAAACTATATTTTCCTCTAGCTTAGCAACACCCTGTTTGAAAGCATTTGTTCCTACAGTGCATGTGTTGACTTTTTGATATTATTCATCTAGTTCTACTTTTAGACTATTAAATTTAAGAACAGAATCTTTAGAACAAGGATGTACCTCTGTATCTTCATGAGAGAGAGCCATCAAACCAAGCTCTTCTCAATATTCAGCCCAGTTCAGCACTCCATCTACAGTTACCAATGCTTTGGTTCCTTTGGGACTCCTGCTGTTTCCTTTTGGAAAGCTTTCAGAGATTCTTGGACTGGTTCTATAGCTGTTCTTGGACTTTTGACTACTACTTTCAGCCTTGTCTCTAGTGCACTCCCTTACAAAATGTCCATTCCTTCCACATTTATAGCATTTAACTTTAGACTTGTCATATCCTAATGGTTCATTAGGATCAACAGTCATCTTCCTTCTAGTCTTCTTAAAGAGCCTATTAGATCTCACAGAGATCATAGCAGCTTGCCATTTGAGATACATCTCCTCAGTATCAGCATCATCCATTTGGAACAAGTCCTTGAGAGTCAATCTTGATCTGTTGTCTTGTCCATCAAAGAATGAGAAGGCCTCATTTTCACTAAACAATGGTGAAGATCTTCCTTGTGGATTTTGAGATACAATAGGACTGCCTTCAGTACCTGGAGAGTAAGTACTGCTTGTAAGTCCTCCATCGGTATTTTGGAAGTAAGTACCGCTACTTGATCCACTAGCGATATTTTGAAAGTAAGTACCGCCATTACCTTCTGACACAAAAGCCAAGTTAGACTTTGTTGATGCTGTCGCTTTGGCCACCTCAATGCCTTTAACATCCATCTCATAATCTCTAAGATTTCTGTAGAGATGATCAAAAGGAACTGTATCTAGATCATCCCTTGTGATGAAGTGCATAGCCATTGCTTTCCATTCTTGTGGAACACTTCTTAAGAACTTTAGATTAGCCTCTTCATTAGGAATTATCTCTCCATAAACTGTCAATTGAATGAGCAACTTGTTGAACCTTCCATAGCCACCATGGATTCCTTCTATACTATAAATTGAGAAGTTATCATATTTTTGTTTCAGAACATTCTTCTTCATCTTCTTAGATTTGTCATTACCTTCAAATCTAAGTTTGATGGCATCCCACATAGCCTTTACATCCTTGTAGTGATGGAAGCTGGGTAGGATGTCTTCTGAAAGTGCCATAGCCAAAGCAGTTCTGCCTTTTCTTTCTCTGATCTCTGTTTGTACCTCCTCAGCAGTCACAACAGGTAAAGCATAACATGTACCATCAGGTAACCAATGCAACTTCTTAGGTGTATTCCCATTCTTGATGACCTGTCACAGTGTATGATCTGTGTGATTCAAGTAATGTTCCATCTACATAGCCCATGTCTCATAGTTATCACCTTTGAGAGCTGGAAGTTTGACAGCAGAGAGAGTATGGGAAGGTGTTGTAGTTGTAGAAGTAACTATAGCATCTATGGTTGAACACCTTGTGGTGGTGCAAGATGCACAACCTGAGGCTGTCCCTGTGGTATTGGATCAGGATCTGGAATGTCTTCCAAGTGAGGGTCATCACCAAGTTGAGACACTGATATTTGGTATGATTGGGGATTTTAGGGTTGTGTTCTTCTTTTTCAGAGTTTCTCAACAAGCTCTGATACTACTTGTTGATCCCTTTGATTGGATCTATATTCTGTTAAGAACTAGTATAGTAGTTTGTAATCAAACTAAAACACTTTGAGAACTCTTATTCAACTAAATAAGTTATGCGGAATCTAACTTATAAATCACAGAAGAAAAGAATTACTTTTAGCTATCGATTCTCTTATTAATTGACTTGAATGAGGTACACGAATGTCATCGTACCTATGTTCCTTTTATAGAGTAAGGAACCCTAGAAACCTTAGCATATTCTATAAAGATAAGTATATCACAAACGATATATTATCAATATTCTAACTATTAAGTATATCACATAAGATATATTCTATCTATAACTATGACATATCTTATACAAAGATATATTCGTCCTAATCAATATAGCATTACTTGTACTTAACACTAACAGTACTTGCTATGTACCACGTTAACACTAACGGTACTTGCTAACACTAACAGTACTTACACTTACACTAACAGTACTTGGTACTTTACAAATAATTCCCAACACTTATTAAACCTATGAATTTCACTCAATTTTATGTTAACCTTTTTACATGTTATTTCTCAGGTAATGCTAATACTTAGTTTTGCTTGGATCGGAGCCCGCAGGATATTTTCGCCGCTTGGAGATTTCTGTTTTATTTTTAAAGTTTGGTTTTAGTAAAAGCTGTCAGAAGTTTATTCTGTATTTTGGGTAACTATATGTTACAAAACCATGTTTAAATAATACATTTATCCATTTATAAAACTCTGGGGCCCTTTTTTTAAAAACTCTGATGTTTATGATGTAATGTATATGTCTTTATTACGTCAATTTGTGTCTCAAAAATTTTATTGTTTCTTGTACCATGACGTGGCACCCCTATGTTGCCTACGTGTTCCTTGCGTGATTTTGGGGGTCTCACAGTACGGCTTGCTGCTAGGACATCCTCGTGGGTCGTCTGTAACATATGGCTCCACTCGTGGTGGGCTACCTTTAGCAAAAAGATGATGGGTTAGGGTCGTGAATAGTGAGCGTAGCCACTATACGTCATCATGTCCCCCAGTCTAGTATGCGAGGTTGTCACCAAGGTTACTAGACTTTACACCATATCTGGTACCTGTAAGCGTATCCACGTCGAAAGAAATGGGGAACTCGTATACGTAAGATGGGTGGTTGTGCTCGAATGCTTGGTTTCCTGTTACTTGACGGTAAAGACCCCGTAAGAAGAATAGGTTTCCAATAGTCAGGGTAACACTAGCATTAGCAATGTATAATTCTTGTTCAACTCTAACGTAAGGATGACAAGAAGGTTTTGTGAAGGTGGAGTTGGAACCCGTATGTTGCATCATGAATACTTTGAAGGCGTACTTATTATACCCACTAATGATGAAACATAGTGTGAATATTGCATTCGTCTTAAGACCAACAGAAGAAGTACTTCTGTGACAAGGTGATGTGAATATGATATCTAACTTCTGTCCAACTAAAGACGTACTTCTGTGGCCGGATTATGTGAATATTCATATCGCATTGCGCAAGGCTTTATAGTAATCAACTTAACACAGGGCTCGCGTGGTAAGTGTGAATACGGCATCCGACCTTAGCACACAATAGGTTAGCAAGACTCTTCCATGCTAAGTGCGAATACAGACTTTAGCGTATAATGTAATACCATTGATACCGTATGCGGTATCATTTGCACACGTACTTAACGTGCGTGCTCTGGAGAGTCTATGGTGGCGGTTGACCGCACAAGATACATGATCTTGTAGTAACATAGTAGTTACGGGATGCACCTGCAGTGCATCTTAGATACCAGAGCCGTAGGTGTAGTATCATTGAGAACGTTGGGGTTGCAACCCTCTTACGCGAGAAGCAGGTTCGTGACCCGCGACGGATACGTAATCCATCTGTTGCGAACGCGTGATTCGTCTTAGTACCGGGCTTGCAATGCCTATTACGTACTAAGTGTGGATACATGATCCACAGCCGCCCGGATCACAACCCTCTGACGCGACAAGCAGGCTCCTGACCTGCGACGGATACGTGATCCACGCAATAATATTTACAATGAATAAAGTAGTATTCTACATGCTTCAAAATATAAATGCTAAACTATAATCAAATAAGATCATATCAATGGTATTATGATACCCCTATAGCATCCCAAGTTTAATGGTGCTATATTTACTTATTAGTATTAAACTTATATGGGTGGCGGATCCCACCTTAATATGGTGAAGATTTATTATAAAATAAAACACAAGACGTGTGTGTATTATAGAGATTAAGCTTCGCACATTAATACGGCGAATATGTATGGAATACAGTTAAAACAATAATAGGCATAAGATGTTGTCAACGAATATAGAAATGCGTAAGTCATAACCACGACCGAGGTACGGTTGTGTATGGCGAATGTTCAAACGGGAATTCCAATTAAATAATAAGTGGGATCGGGCGGACCGTCGCGACCAAACTAAATAAAGTAAGACGTTTGGTCGCGCGGATCGTAGCTACCAAAATAAATAATACGCTCGGACGGGCGGATCGCCGTGACCGAAATAAATAAAATAATATGTTTGGTTCGACGGATCGCCGCAACCGAACTGAATAAAATAATATGTTTGGTCGCACATATCGCAATGACCAAATTAAATATTATGTTTGATTGCGTGGATCGCAACGACCAAACTAAATGATACGCCCGACTGGGCGGATCGCCACGACCGACCTAAATAAAATAATATGTTTGGATCGGCGGATCGCCGCAACCAAAGTAAAGAAAATAATATGCTTGGTTCGACGGATCGCTGCAACCAAACTAAATAAAATAATATGCTTGGCCGCGCAGATCGCAACGACCAAATTAAAATATTATATCTGATCGCGCGGATCACAGTGACCAAACTTAATGATACGTCCGGATGGGCGGATCGCCACGACCGAACTAAATAAAATAATATTTTTGGTTTGGCGGATCGTCGCAACCAAACTAAATAAAATAATATGCTTCGTTCGACGGATCGCCGCAACCAAACTAAATAAAATAATAACTCTGGCGGGTGAGGAGCCGCGACCGGACTAATAAAATGTAATATCAATATATGAAGAAAGTCGGCCATGATAAAATACTCGGAAGCAAACCGAAAATATACGAAATATAAAAGATATATTTTATATCTTTTTCTCAAATAGATTTGAACTCGTGTTATTTATAACCACGAGTAAAAAAAATAATAATTTTTTAATGTGTAGACGAGTGTGGATGGACGAGCCATGACTGTGAATCATGATATTACTACGTCGGGTCGCGACATATACAACAAATATATTTAATCAATTCAAAAGATATATGTAATATCTCCTTGCTAATTCAAAATATATACGTAATATCTTTTATTAATATAAAAATATTGATAACATATTTTTGAATTCAAATATATGGGTAATATTTTGTTATCCATTTAAAAAGATATGCAGAATATTTTTTATTAATATAAACAATATGTTCGGGCGTGCAAGCTAACGCGAAAGGACCCGGCTCATGACCGTTGTTTAAAAATAAAATATGTTCGAACGTACGGATTAGCGCGGATGGACATACCATGACCGCGGATAATTAATAAAATATGCCCGATCATGCGAATGAGCGCGGATTGACATGTCATAACCGCGAATAAGAAAGTCGAGTCGCGACATATACGAAAAATATTGTTACAAAATCAATAGATATATGTAATATCTTTTGTTTTTTAAATGATAATAGTTTACCAATTTAAGAAAAAAGAAAACATATTGAGAATATTTGTTATCAATTAAAAAATATTATTTCCTTTAAACGTAGAATCAAGAAATTTGCTATCAACTAATACCATTTGGACTCAAAGAATATGTACTTTGAAAAATTATATACTAGTTAAAGATCCTGTTACGTCGACAATTTTGCGTGGAATCAAATTTGAATGAATTAACTCAGATCAAAACTTTGTGATGCAATATAATTGGGATATATGACAATAACATTTAGTTAGCAAAATAAGATTTGTGATGCCCACAATTTTTCTTAGAGTTAACATGGAGTTAATCAGCATGACAACTCCGAATGCCTAATTCATTCCGCGGAAGAAAAATATGGACACCATCTTGTTATCAGATTTAAAAATATACGCAATATTTTAAAAGATTTAAAAGATATGGGAAGAAAAAGTAAGTTTACTCAATAAAACAAGTTTAGCAAGTTTGACCGGAGGATCGAAGATGTGAAGACAAGTTTGTTCAACAACATAAAATAAGTTTTTTTTCATGGCATTGTTGCATACTAAACAAACTTTATCAATGGGCGACTCTGTCTGTCACACTGTATACCGAAAAACAAAAATAGAAAAGATTCAGAATTATCGACTTTGTTCATTGATCTTTGCTTTTCAATGATATGAGAACACGAAACACAATTGTTATTGGTCCCACGGATGGCGCCAACTTATTGAAGCATAGTTTGGTTAGGTCGATCTTGACGACTCTCCTGGGCCGTTCGTCGTCTTCCCGGGTCCTGAGTAATGTTGAAAACAAAGAAGAACCGGTTAGGAGTGGACCCGAGGCTAGAGCCCCGGGGTCCACCTCCGGCGGTCAAATTAGTATCGGGATGATAAAGTATAAGAGGTTTAGTTGTGAGAGATAACCTGATGTAGATGAGACCCCTACTCATGTATTTATATGACTATGGTTTCCTAAAGGGTAAGTAAGGTGTATGGGTCACGGGCATGTTGGGTCGGGCCTTTTACCGACTATACGTCGACAATTATAGTGTAACAATGCTTACTAGTTGTTCATTATAGTTTAACTTTGCATATAATCTGAACATGCTGATTTTTATGTTTTCACTTTTTCTATTTGTGTTATCACTAGTGATATATTTTAATTTTAATAATTGATTGCTAAGCTTTTTATTATGTTTTAGTTAAGCTGCAAATGTGTAATATCCTTAGTGATATTTTGTTGATACTATTTTTTTAATTTGATTCAACTAAATTGGATTGTTTTTTTTTTGTTTTTCTAGCATTATATGTGTAATATCACTAGTGATGTTCTATAAGTTTTTATGTCTACTTGTTAGTATTTGTTTATTTGAATATCACTAGTGACATACTTTAATTTCGAGGACGATATTTTCTATTATAGGGGAAGAGTTGTAAAACCCGAATTTTAAAAATGTGAAATGTTCACTTTATTTTATTTGAAAATATGGTTTTTATTTTATTTCATATTTTTCATTTCATTTTATATAATTATGAATTATAATTTAATAAAAAAATTAGAATAATTAAGCCATAGGTTTTGATTTTTGCAAAATAATAAGAAATTAACCTAAGTATTTATTTTAAAAGGATAAAATATATATATACTTATTTTAATAATAAAATTCCTTTTTATTACATATATATTTAATATATTGTATTTTTTGATAATTTATTTAGAATACGTATCAAAATCTTTTATTTTTGAAGTTTTGGTTAAATTTAGAAAAGTGTGTAATTTGTTAAAACATATTTTTGTTAAATAAATGTTTAGTCTTTTAAAGAGGTAAGTAAAACATTTTGTCCCCCATATATTTTATATTAGGATGATTTTGGACAAAAGAAAACAAAAAATATGTAATCTCTATATAAAATGTGTTATTTTAAGAAATTATGTAAGACATAAGAATACATGTCCCCTTTTATTTTAAAACATGTTAAAAACACATATCTCCTTCTCATATATATATATATATATATATATATATATATATATATATATATATATATATATATATATATATATATATATATATATATATATATATATATATATATATATATATATATATATATATATATATATATATATATATATATATATATATATATATATATATATATATATATATATATATATATATATATATATATATATATATATATATATATATATATATATATATATATATATATATATATATATATATATATATATATATATATATATATATATATATATATGTATATATATATATATATATAATTTAGATCATATGAGAACTTTTTAAAACTATAAAAATAAGAACTTTTATGAACCAATAAACATGTGACATGTAGTAAGTTATTAATTAAGAAAAATTAATACAATTAATAAGAAGAAAAGGGTATTATGGACATTTAAGATATTATCATATCATTTCTTAAACTTGAATCACACTATTCTCACACGAAAGAAAAATAAAAATCAGCCTCTCTTATCCTCCTAACACAGATCTCATCACTCTATATGAAAACCAAATTCTTTTTCGTCACTATTAATATGTTAATCTGTTATTAACCACTTTGAGTACCCATTTGTACCACTTTATCTGGAATATGTAACAACAACCCCAATCGACACCAGAATATAGATAGGAACTGATTGTTCGATCAATTTTTGTTTCTTTGACATGATCGGGCCGTCTTTGATATAACCAGATGTTTTTTCTATTAAGACCAGTTGTTAGTAGTGTTGCTTACTGAAGTTGTTGACCATTTTTAATGGATCTTTTGTTCTAAAATGGTTTCATTATGGATCTACGATGGTATAAGACTTTATGGCTTCATTATGGATCTACAATGGTATAAGGTTTTTTTCAAGATCTGATGTTCATGGTATAATTTTTGAAAATGAGATAGACATAGGAAGAGTGGAAGTTGGTAAGGTAAATTTAGTGCCAAACTGTAGCTTTCCACATCGTCGGAAACCGTGGCCGTTTTAGATCGCTATTTTTGTTTAACTTCCCCATGATGTCGTTTGCCGTTGTGCAACTGTAGTCACCGGTACACACCAGGTACATCTTGATTTATGATGCACAAAATCTCGATGTACCAAGAATCTGGTGAAGGTATGTGATGGTGGTGAGCTGGCGTGGCTGGTGTAGCAGTTACGTGATGTATGACACAACGATGTATCTGGTGTACCGAAATCTGATCCATGATGTATCCGGTGTACCAGAGGCTAATGGTGGTGGGTTTATGGTAGTCGATTGATGCAACATGTACCACCGGTGCCGCTGATGGTAGTGGCTTGATGGACAAAGCGAAATGTATCAATATTAGAAACTAATTAAGATTTTTTTTAGTCGGTAAGGAGTAATTTTATTTATTATTTTAAAAAAAGTTACAATAAGGTGATGTATTTTTAAAAGGCACGTATAGGTGTAACAGTTGATTACATCAGTTTTGCAATGGAGATGTCATTTGTTGGTGGTTCTATGTGCATTCAAATTCATTGACAAATGTTTGTTAATAAGAGTGTATTTCTTTTTTTTTTTAGCAAAGAGTGTATTTCTATTTAACAAAAAAACGTCAATGTAATATGTATAAAACAAAAAGGTGTCAACTATAAAATACATATCAAGTAGAAAAATGGTAAAAATAAAAGGCCTCAAAAATTAATTCAACAATTATTATAATAATTCTCTAAATTGTCCTTGAAACTTTATTTGACTAATTAAATGTCTCTCATTTAATGATAATCTAATTTAACACAAATTAAATGATCTAACGGTGTAGATGAGTTTCTCATTTTAATAATTTTAAAAAATCACTTACGTTAACACTCCTCTCTCTCTCTCTCTCTCTATATATATATATATATATATATATATATATATATATATATATATATATATATATATATATATATATATATATATATATATATATATATATATATATATATATATATATATATATATATATATATATATATATATATATATATATATATATAGAGAGAGAGAGAGAGAGAGAGAGAGAGAGGGAGGTTAATGTAGGAACAATATTAAAGTTTTAAAAGTAAGAACTAGTCTTAACTATTCGATGTATTTATTAGTGTTTGATGAGACTGCTAATAAATGATTGGGAATAAACAGATTTTGAAGGGTATTTTAGATAATTAACTAAAATCTGGTATGTCTTTTTTTTAAACTCATGAGTTTTTTTACAGTTTAGTGGTTTAATGGTACACTTCTAAACTAAGTTGTTTTTTTTATTAATTTTCAGATAATTTTGGTACAATTTTAAATAACTTTTTTATTTGAAAATTTTCAATCTAAACCATTTATTATGGTACACAAGAAATAAAGTCTTACAAATACTAATCTATTCTTACACAACGTCACTACAAAAGTACAAACAACAATATTGACACCTATTAAAACAATGATAACAATAAATGATACAATTGAAAAAAAAATATCAAATCTTGAAAATAGTATAGTCAAATACAACTCATACTGTGATACAACTCATACAAGTGATACAATTAAATGATATAAGTGATGCAAACGATAAAAAATGCAACTGCTATAACAAAAATAAAATTGGTACACCAAACAATGATGTACCCGGTATACTGGTGAGTACGACGGTAGAACGGCAAGCGACGATGTTGCAATGTTAAACGAAAATAGTGGCACAAAAGCGAACATACATGGTTTCCGACAACGTTGAAAACTTCGTTGTGGCACCACAATCACCTACCAAGTTCAATCGCCACATCAAATCTTGAAAAAGAATGTTATACCACCATAAAACTATAATAAAATGGTCACCACCACAACAACAAAAGTGGTTCTTTTTTCTTAGTGGTGGGTTTACCGGATAGCAGCAAACGGTGATGAAGCAAATTCTATGACAACAACGGCACATAAGCAACTCAGATGCGACGGTGTCGGGTGTTCGACGGTAGTGATGTATCACTCGTGACCATCAGACTCTGGTACATCGTACATCAGCCACTTACAACAACCTTTGTATAGCGGTACATCAGCGGCATAAACCATCACCATCATAAACCGGCTACTTGATACATGATGGTCGTGTGCACGATATACCATGATTATGTGTATCGATGATAGATCGGAATATATCTTGAAATTGATCGAGAAATATCTTAAATGCATCAACCAACCACCATCAGACTCCAGTACACCGGTGCATTAGCCCACCAACATCAGCCTCTGGCACACCGATGCATTAGCCCACCACCATCAGACACTGGTACACCACGATGTCTTTGATGTACCGACGACAGTAGGGCGAAGCAGCGACTAAGGTTTTGATACGAGGTTCCGGCAATGGCTTCACCAAGAGCTCTAATTCGAACGTTAAAAGTGGTGACCTAGATCAAAAGAGACAATATATGGCGACATAGCAAAGAGTGGTGACCGGCGACTATCATTGTTACCGGCGGCTAACGTTTCGATTTGGTATACCGTATCATAAAAGATGAATATCTTAATTTTCTTTTTTATATGACAAAATGGGAAGATGAAGATCTTGATTGATCGGATTTTTTAATATGAATGATGAAGCATTGCTGCATCGAGAGAGTTTGTGGGGGAGGGGGCGGCTGTTGTATTGATTGAGAAAAAAAAGATGTTTGAGATTTTTAATAGGGTTGAAGTGATAAATAAGTGGTTAAATGTCTAATGCACCCTTTTAATAACATTAACAGTTTTTTTTTCTTTTCTTTTATAGTTTTAAATTTATTTCCACATGTCTTAATTCTATTAGTTATTTATTAGTTCTCATTTTTAACACTTTAAAAATTCTCTCATTGGATCCAAATTCTATATATATATATATATATATATATATATATATATATATATATATATATATATATATATATATATATATATATATATATATATATATATATATATATATATATATATATATATATATATATATATATATATATATATATATATATATATATATATATATATATATATATATATATATATATATATATATATATATATATATATATATATATATATATATATATATATATAT